>PVIH01003190.1:0-166801 GCA_004025045.1 Sigmodon hispidus | reverse complement strand
GAGGTTCTTTTGTTGAGTAAAATTATTTTGGCAATCCTGGCTTTCCTGTTATTCCAAATGAAATTGAGTATTGTTCTTTCAAGGTCCAAAAATATTGTGTTGGGATTTTGATAGGCAGTGCATTGAATCTGTAGATTGCCTTTGGTAGAATTGCCATTTTTTACTATGTTGATCCTACCAATCCAGGAACATGGGAGAGTTTTCCATTTTCTGATATCCTCTTCAATTTCTTTCTTCAATGATTTAAAATTTTTGTCAAATAGGTCTGTTACTTCTTTGGTTATAGTTACTCCAAGGTATTTAATACTATTTGCAGCTAATATGAAGGGTAATGTTTCCCTTATTTCTTTTTCAGCTCTTCTGTCTTTAGTGTATAGAAGGGCTACTGATTTCTTTGAGTTTATCTTGTATCCTGCTACATTGCTGAAGGTGTTTATCAGCTGTAGCAGTTCTTTGGAAGAATTTTGTGGGTCCCTTATGTATACAATCATATCATCTGCAAATAGAGATAGCTTCACTTCTTCTTTTCCAATTTGTATGCCCTTAATCTCTTTTCGTTCCCTTATTGCTTTAGCTAAAACCTCGAGAACTATATTGAATAGATAAGGGGAGAGAGGACATCCTTGTCTAGTTCCTGACTTTAGTGGGATTTCTTTGAGTTTTTCTCCATTAAGTTTGATACTGGCTGTCGGCTTCTTGTAAATCGCCTTAATTATATTTAGGTATTCTCCCTTTATTTCTGATCTCTCCAGGGCTTTAATCATAAAGGAGTGTTAGATTTTGTCAAAGGCTTTTTCCGCATCTAAGGATATGATCATGTGGTTTTGTTCCTTTAGCTTGTTTATATGTTGGATAACATTTACAGTTTTTCGTATGTTAAACCAGCCCTGCATTTCTGGGATGAAGCCTACTTGGTCATGGTGGATGATATCTTTTATGCATTGTTGTATACAGTTTGCCAAAATTTTGTTGAGAATTTTCGCATCAATATTCATGAGGGAAATTGGTCTGTAATTCTCCTTCTTTGTTGTTTCTTTGAGTGGCTTGGGTATTAGGGTGATTGTGGCCTCATAAAAGGAATTTGGCAATATTCCTTCAGTTTCTACTGTGTGAAATAGTTTGAGGAGTAACGGTAGTAATTCTTCTTTGAAAGTCTGGTAGAATTCAGCACTGAAACCATCTGGACCAGGGCTTTTATTTTTGGGGAGGTTTTTAATGACAGCTTCAATTTCCTTAAGGGTTATAGGCCTGTTTAGGTAATTAATCTGGTCTTCATTTAATTTTGGAAGATGGTGCCTGTCCAGAAAGCTGTCCATTTCTTCTAGGTTTTCCATTTTTGTGGAATACAGATTTTCAAAATATGACCTGATATTTCTCTGTATTTCCTGGGGGTCTGTTATTATGTCCCCCTTTTCATTTCTGATTTTGTTGATTTGAACACTCTCTCTCTGTTTTTTTTTTATTACTTTGGCTAAGGGCTTATCTATCTTGTTAACTTTCTCAAAGAACCAACTCTTAGATTCGTTGATTCTTTGTATTGTTCTTTTTGTTTCAATTGTATTGATTTCAGCTCTAAGTTTGATTATTTCCTGCCGTCTACTCCTTCGAGGTGAGTTCGCTTCTAATTGTTCTAAGGCTTTCAGCTGCGCTGTTAGGTCTCTAGTGTGGGATTTCTCAAGATTTTTCATATAGGCATCTAGCGCTATGAATTTTCCTCTTAAGACTGCTTTCATTGTGTCCTACAAGTTTGGATATGTTGTAGATTCATTTTCATTGAATTCTAGGAAGACGTTGATTTCTTTCTTAATTTCTTCCTTGACCCAGAGATGGTTCAGCTGATTGATGTTGAGTTTCCATGAGTTGGTAGGCTTTCTTTGGGTTTTGATGTTGTTGAACTCTAACTTTAGGCCCTGATGGTCCGATATGTTACAAGGGATTATTTCCACTTTTTTGTATCTGCTGATATTTGCTTTATGACCAATTATGTGGTCAATTTTGGAGAAAGTTCCATGAGGAGCTGAGAAATATGTATATTCCTTTGTCTTTGGGTGGAAAGTTCTGTAGATATCTATGAAATCCATTTGCATCATAACCTCATTTAGACTCCTTATTTCTCTGTTGAGGCTCTGTCTGGTTGATCTGTCCAGGGTTGAAAGTGGGGTATTGAAGTCTCCCACTATTAGGGTGTAAGAATTGATGTGGGATTCGAGCTTTAGCAGTGTTTCTTTTACATATGTAGGTGCCCCTCCTATATTAGGGGCATAAATATTTAAGATTGAAATCTCCTCTTGGCCAATTTTTCCTGTGATGAATAAGTAGTGACCCTCTTGGTCCCTTTTTATTGCTTTTAGCTTAAAGTCTACTTTGTTAGATATTAGGATTGCAACCCCTGCTTGTTTCTTAGGACCATTTGACTATAAAATGTTTTCCCAACCCTTTATTCTAAGCCTGTGTCTGTCTTTGCAGTTGAGGTGTGTTTCTTGTAGGCAACAGAAGGATGGCTTCTGTTGTTGTATCCATCTTGTTAGTGTGTGATGTTTTATAGGAGAGTTGAGTCCATTGATATTAAGGGAAATTAGTGACCATTGATTCATATTTTCTGCCATTTTTGGTGGTAACTTGTTTGTATTTCCTTTCTCTAGAGTATTCTTCTGTGGACTTATTGATTGTTTGTGATTTCGTGGGTGTATCTGGGGTCCTTAGGTTGTAGTTTTCCCTCTAATACTCTCTGTAGTGCTGGATTGGTAGATATTCTTTCAGTCTGACTTTGTCCTGAAATACCTTGTTTACTCCATCTATGGTGATTGATAATTTTGCAGGGTATAGTATTCTAGTTTGGCATCCATGCTGTTTTAGCGTCTGTATAACTTCTGACCAAGCCCTTCTAGCTTTCATCGTTTCCATTGAATAGTCAGGTGTGATTCTGATGGGTCTGCCTTTATATGTGAGTTGGCCCTTTTCTTTTGCAGCTCTTAAAATTTTTTCTTTGTTCTATATGTTTTGTGGCTTGATTATAATGTGGCGCGCTGACTTTTTTGGGCGATCGTATCTATTTGGTGTTCTGTAAGCTTCTTGTATCTTTATAGGCATTTCCTTCTTCAGGTTAGGAAAGTTTTCTTCTATGATTTTATTGAAAACATTATCTGTGCCTTTGAGCTGGTATTATTCTCCTTCTTATATTCCTATTATTCTCAAATTAGGTCTTTTCATGGTGTCCCAGATTTCCTGAACATTTTGAGTTATGGCTTTTTTTAGTTTTACTATTTTCTTTGACTGATATATCTATTTGAGCTACTGAGTCTTCCACTTCAGAGATTCTATCTTCCATCTCTTGAATTCTGTTTGTTATGCTTGTATCTGTAGTTCCAGCTTTTTTCTTCAGGTTTTCTATTTCTATTTTTGCCTCATTTTGCGCCTTTTTTATTGCTTCTATTTCAGCTTTTATTTCAGCTTTCATTTCAGCTTTTAGTTCCTGGCATGTTTCTTTCATAGATTTGTTCATCTCTTCCAATTTTTTGTTTGTATTTTCTTCTATTTCTTTAAGGCTTTTTTTCATATCTTCTTTTAGAGGTTCGATGATCATCCAAAAGGAATTTTTGGTGTTGCTTCCTTCTGTTTCCTCTTCATTGCTCAGTTCAGGTCTTGTATTTGTAAGATCACCACTCTCTTCTGGAGTTACCATGTTGTCCTTTGTATTATTATGTAATTTTTTGCACTGACGTTTGCCCATGGCTTCAGTGGTTCACGATTAGATGGGTCCTGGTCAGTTGTGGCACTCAGGTTTGTGTGCCTCCTGTCACCTCTCTGGTCAGGGTCTGATTCTGTCTTTCAGAGACCCCTGCAGTTGTTGGTTCACTCAGTTCGAGGTCGTGGTGGGTAGCCATGCAAATTCCCTCAGGAGGAGCTGTGGATGTGGTCAGGGGCAGAGTTTACCTGCCCCTGCTCCAGAGTGCGCTGGGATTCTGCAGACAGCACTTGGTCCCGGGAGTGAAACTGGAAGCAATGGGAGCTCAACTCTCCCTCCCAGGCTGGGATATAGGCGCTGAGGCCTGGTGTCCCCTCCTCACTTCTGGGCGGGGTCTGAATCTGCCCTTCAGAGACCCCTGTAGTTGGTTAGCTCAGTTTGAGGTTGTGGTGGATAGCCGTGCAAATTCCCTCAGCAGGAGCTGTGGATGTGGTCAGGGGCAGAGTTTACCTGCCCCTGTTCCAGAGTGCGCTGGGATTCTGCAGACAGCACTCGGTCCCGGGAGGGAAACCGGAAGCAATGCAAGGTTTAGTCTTAAAAGCTTGTGCTAGTCCTTAAGACAGCTGAAACTTGGATTCATATTGTACTCACTAGGGAAACTTTAAAAGACACAGCTTATCAAGGATTCTGATAGAATATTTAGAGATTTTGAAAAAGAATAAAAAAATCCCACAACTATTGAAGGACAGATGTCTGCGTATATAGGTAAAGGCACTTACATGAAGGGAAGTATGGCTGTCAGCTTGTGTCTATGCTGACAACTTCTCATAAGGTACCGAAATTCATAGTTGTTCAAGTGTCAGATATAAAATGCTATTTATATAGTATTTGCATATAAGCTTTGTACATTGTCTGACATGCTTCCCACATGAAAATTGTCTATAAATCCCAATACAACACAAATGATGTGAAAATAGTCATTTCTCTTGTGTTCAGTAGAGATCTATTTATTTTCTGCTGTTTTCAATCTGTGGTGCTTGAACCCTGAGATGACAACCCACAAACCCTGGGTCACTGTAACTCATCTACCTGTAAGCCTATTACTCAGGTCCTTTTAACTGTATCACACCTGTCTTTTGCAAACCCCGCTGTGGTGTGGTTTTCTCTTGATTAGTGTAACTCAAAGTAACTTCTAGGTAGAAGCTTTGTCTAAGTAGCATGATGGTACTAACTAGTTCAGGAGTTGGCAGTCTCTTCAGGGACTGGGAGGCTTGGACAGCACAGGAGAGGATTTCTAATGGAGCCATAGTGGTAACTAAGAAATTAAACCTGCAGAAGTTTATGGGGAAACTGAGGTAACTTAAGAGCATGTATCCAATGCTCTATTGTCAAGCTAACAATGTAGAGCTCCAGGATCTTAAGCAATAGCTTACCCAAAGGCCAGTTTGACTTGAGTGAACCCTAGTTGGAAATTTCATTTGTAAATCAATTTCCAAGTGATTTTAGGCTGCAAGAAGGGAAAGGCAGTGCCCACTTACTATCACATCCAATAGCCAATCTGTCCCTGTGGTCCCAGGAAGGAGCATTCTCTGGTTCTGTAGAGTCAAAGGCACCCACAGGAAGAGACACACTAAATGGTCAATTTTCAGTGCTGTGGAATTACCACAGGGAGATGATCTGGCTTCAGGTTACCTTGTTGTAAAGCTTCTAGAGTTGCCTAAATTTCACAAAGAAATGGTATTATAATGATAAATCATGATGATATCCAGGCAGGGTGACTCATACTTTAATCCCAGCCCTTGAGCAAATCTTTCTGAGTCCCAGGTCAGCCAGGGCTACATTGAGAGACCCTGTCTTAAAAGATAAGAAACAGGAGAGTGATGGAAAAGAGGGTGTTATCTAAGGAGTAGTCAACAAGGGCCTCCCACTTTGATAAAGTATTGACCATGATTTAACAATAACAATAAAAAAAAAACCCTGCCTCAGTTTCTCTCTCTGTAGGGTGGTCGGTCAATGCAAGGTGTCTTCCATTATCACTCTATTTTCTAAAACTCTCTCTCTGATCCTGCAGCTTTCTGATTCACCTAGATTGGCTTGCCAGACAAGACCCTGGAAACTAGAATACAGGTGTACGTTGTCATGCCCAGCTCTCCCTCTGGGTACTGGGGACCAAACACAGATCCTCATGCTTATCCAGAAAACACTTTAATCATAGCCATTTTTCTAGCCCTAAGTGTTTTTATTTAGTGAAATTACATTTAAATGGGCTTCCATATTTGATCCGGTTAGTCACCTTAGGAGATACTCAGGAAG
Source organism: Sigmodon hispidus (assembly GCA_004025045.1). NCBI lineage: Eukaryota > Metazoa > Chordata > Mammalia > Rodentia > Cricetidae > Sigmodon > Sigmodon hispidus. The sequence goes on along the minus strand of PVIH01003190.1, from coordinate 160,803 downwards.
TTGCCACAGGAAGACCAGTAGCAACAGTGGAAAATCAGGCTGTTCCCAAAGCTATTTAGCTGTGAACTATTGTTGAGGGGGAGGCAGATTATACAAGCATCAAGTTCAAGAAAAGCACAATCTGTGCCCTCTATTGCCACTGATAATATTGTGTGGAGTCTTGCACAAATCATAAGCGCCATTTTAATTCTATAGTGCATTAGTTACAAGATGTATACTTCTTCACATTTTAACATCTCTGAAATCAAAATGTGACCTGTCATGAACAGTGTGCCACAATTTGATTGTCAGGGTTTTTATTTCTTAGTGATACAATGTATATTCTTAGTAATACATTGTACTTCTGACAGTGTTGGGATTTTATATACTGGAATTTTCCATCTCTCCTCTCTGCCTTAAGTCCCAGAACCTAACGTGACTCAGCTTGCTATGATAGTGCTCAGCATCAAGGCTCTCTATCTTCTGATGCTACAAGAATTGAAATTCTTCAGATGCTTTGTTATTTGAAGGAAGTTCTGTAGCAAAGAGACAAACTTCGCAAAAAACTTGAACTAAAGTTTTCATTCCCATTCAACACATTGAAGTCTGTGGAGACTCCTCCAAGGGAATTCTGTTTCTATAAAACTTTTGAAAAGAGATTTTTTTAGAAAATGTATCTGCAGTCATCTCACTTGATCTGCTTGAAATGACTTTTGGGGAAGGAAGTGTTAAGAGGATTTCTGCTAGAAGTGCTGATCGGTATGGATTCTGACACGGCTCCTCTGCACATTGAGTGTGTTATCGTGAGGTACATGGGGGAATGCTCAAGTAATGCTCAAGTTGTCTTGGCTATTGATGCTTTTCTAGTTCTGTAATGGAATACAGTAGGAAGAATGATTCACAATAATTTGAATGTTTTGTAGAATGTGGAACTAACCTGTAGTAAATGTCAAGCTGCCTTCAAAATGGGAAAAACCAACTTAATGTATTCCATAGGCAGCAAGTATCTGGGTAGAAACCTGGTTACTCTTACGGAAGACTGTATTTTATTGTTCAGTTTTATAGAACAACATTCAGAAAAAATAGCTTTTGTGGGTGTTATGTAAATAAATTGAAAGAAAAAATATTATGTTAAATAGGACAGTAAATCTTTCATTTTTAAAGCTCTGATTCTCTTGCTATTGCCTTCAACCAAACTAATTTTACCAAATTCATTCTTATAGTGATCTATTTTATATTTAATAAAATCAGCCTGGAATATCAGAGAACAGAATCACCCACAGTCACTATATCACCACAGGTTTTCTTCTAGGCCTTGTGCTTGGTTTTATGGGTGATATCTTGCCAGAACTCCTTGTCTTCTGGAGTCGAATTCAATAAGGCAGGCAGATTCATTTTTATATCATGTAATAGAGATGGAATAGTGTAACTGGATTGGAAGTTCCACCCAAATGTTCTTAGAAAAGGAGAATAAGTCTTGCTAGAGTGAGAGTCTAAGGTTGTCTTTAAGCATGACAGAGACTGGGAATGGGTTGAATACCTGGTGTGGAGAAAGAGCTGCTCAAGCAATGAAAACCTTCTCCATAGGCACCTGCTGTCTAAGCCAGTTCTCCCACATCATGTGCAATTGTCTGGCATCACCAGCTAGCAACAGCAGCTTTTCTGCTGAATCCTAACATGGTCTGAGCAACTTAAAACCTGAACCTGGCTGTACCAATTGTTTAAAGATGGTACATACACACCAGTGACCTAGAAGATGGTCCCCAGTGCTGCAAATGCAATCCTACAGATACTGTGGAATCTGTGGCTAGGGAGTGTGCTGAGTACTTAAGTTTAGTTTGCTCTTGCAAGAGGACTTGAGTTTCATTCCAAGCACCCATGTAGTGACCCACAACCATCTGTAACTCCATTCCCAGGGAATTTGGCACCCTCTTCCATCCTCTGCAGATGCCAGCCATGCATGTAGTTCACAGACATTATGTACAATCAAAACATTCATACAAATAAAATAAAATAAGTAAGCCAAAAATGACTATTATCTAGCTTTTGATTATATCTGCCTTCACTTATGCTTTAAGCCTTTGAGTTGACCAGAAAGTTTCTTAGTGAGTGTTAATATGTCCTTGGTGTAGCACCAACATGACTTCTGACACAATAGGAGATGCCATCCAGAATGTATCTGACACAAAATTGTTTTGTTCAGATAATTTTCTACTTAAGGCGAATTATTAGTGGTCTCTTTTAAGGAAATTTATTGAAGTTGAAAACAAAAGTTAATTTGAAATCTGTGTTACAAAAAAAGTAAGTATGGTTAGGCGATATGGGTTTAGTTTGAGTACAGTAAGTAGATAGAGTCACAAACAGAAAATTAAAAACAACAATAACTTTCCATAAAGAACAGCTAAAGAAAGAATTGCAGGATAAGCTTTAGGAGCTGGGCTACAATAACAACAGGAGCTGGGATGGTGTGGACTGGGAATTCAGGGAGCTTGAGTCACCTAGAACCTAGCACTGCAGTTAGCCAGGGGCGTGGTGCTGCCTTCCAGATGCCCTTTATGTTCTGGTTCTTGTCTATAAAGCACAAACATGCTGGTTTCCCTATAGAAACTGCTTTGTACCAGTGGGAAAGATCCTTCTCTTCATGCACCAAAAGCGCTCTACTTGTATCCAGTCACACAGTATCCAAAGTCTCCAGAAAACCATCCCCCCATCTTCCCACTGACACTGGCATGTATGCATTATTTATAATGTGTCCTCACTTCTAGCTCACCCTCCCCATCTCTGCTTCCTCTCATCACTTTGTGCCATGGACAAGGGGTAGTCTTTTTGGGTGCTAGGCAGATACATTCGTCCATATAAAGACCAATTTTGTACTATCTTAGAGGCCTGATAAACCACCTCTTGTGTCTTGTTTCACTCTGCTTTGTGACAGGATCTTATTTATGTAGGCCTGGTTCATCCTCCTCCCTTGGATTCCTGAGTAATAGGATTACAGGTGAGTGTCACCAATTCTGGCTCAGCCGTTGTTTTAACCTGGAGTTTTGCCTATTGTTTTTGGGCTCTTCAAACATCTCTTCATTAAAAATGTATCCACTGTCTCCTTTCTTATACTTACATGAAGCATTCCATAAACCCTCTGGGTGTCTCGAGTCATTGGGGAGATTCCAAAGCCAGCTATTTGTCAGATTATAAAGAAATCCATGTAGTCATCAGGGCATATATCACTTTATTAGTTACCAAAGATTTGACTTAACCATAACTTACTTGAGATAGTGTTTGTGTGTTTGACCTATGGGGCCAAAATCCAAAAACCAGCTCCTCTATTACTGAGTGCTATTCTACTTTGCAGAATTATAGAGAATTGATGTTTAAGAATTTGTAACCACCCCCTTAACGTATTTATCAATGAGAAAAATCATAGCACTTCAAAATAATTATGCCAAACCACTACTATAACAGAGTCCAATTCCTTATCCAATTATACACTAAAGTATCACATTGTCAAACCAATTGCCAAAGCAGCAGATGAGACTTTGTGAGCCTTGGACTAGAAATTATTCAACTAACTGTGGACACAATGGCAATATAGACTCTAACCATAAAACCTGTACAAACAAAAGTGGGCATTTCAGGTTGGTCACATGCCATAAAAACAAACAAAAAACTACTTTCAGTGTCTTTCCTAGACTGTGCTGTTTCCTGTAAAGTCACGTTAAAAGCAGTTGGACAAACAGCAAATGTGATTCCTGGCCCTAAGCAGAGATGATTTAAATTGAAACATGCAGAAAGTCACCTGTCATGACAGCAATCACTGTAGCTGTGCTGAAATGTATATAGGACAAAAACCCAATAGACTTGTCATGATGCTTCCCGCCTGGCCATCATCATTTCTTACAGCACATCTGGGCAGAAAGAAAGCCCACAGCTCAGCTGTGAAGGTTGGTGTACAGCTTGCTATGCCTGAGAATCATCATCATAAACAGGATGAAGTATGCCTTGCCTTATTTTTAGGACAACCCACTGTTAAATTCTTTTGCTGTACTGAGTCTCATTTATAAGTCACTGACCTCACTTTAACAGCTGGCCTCAGAATTCATAGGATGCCCCCACTACAGCAAGAGTCTGCCTACTAGAACTTGGTCAAGAAATCAATTGCATTCACTAGCAATTCTTTGCTCTTCAAATAATTATAGGCTCCTGACAAGTTTTATTTTAGTAAAAATCTTCCTGTCTCAGTTGTGCATTTATGGAGGAAATGAACAAACCACTGCAATGTCTCTTTTTGTATCCTCACTACCCCATTTCTGACACTGGAGCCTTTGTGGAAGCTCTCTGCCCAGTGTGTCACCGAACTGCTGTTTCCTTCCCAACGTTCTCTCTTCAGCTCTACCATCCCATTTTCCTCATGAAACCCTCAGGTCAGCTTGGAATGTAAATCACTTAGCCTATGCCATAGCTACTTTGGAGAAGTATTTGTTTCTGTGTTTCTGTTAATGTTTGTTGGCTCCCCCCCTCCCGATATCCCCGGACCCCTTGCTAATCTCTTTGATACTCTGATTAGGTCAACATTTTTGCACATGTGAGCTGTACAACAGCATAGAAAACATAAGCATGGTCATACATACAGAACAACTCAAGCTGGGATCAAGAGCCCACTGGAGCCCCTCCCTCTCTGAGGGCAAACTGCATCTCAGGACAGTTCTCAGGAAGTAATCACGGAGCATCGACATCTCACCCCAGGCCCTATCTTAGCTGAAAGCTACTGGTTTTGCAGTGGATGGGAAATTGGTAAAGTGATGGAGACTAGAGATTTCTACCAGTTGGATTTCCTCAGGCGTCTTGCTTCTAAAAACATACTCACTGAGAAATAAAATGAAACTCTTTCTAAAAGCAGAGTCTGCTGTGGCACAACTCTGGAGAAGGAAGCATTTATTCAAAAAGCAATTTCTGTGGCCAGTTATGTTCTGTAAGCCTTTTCCCCCTGTGCTTCAGATATTGGTGTTTGAGCAAGCGTGTCCTCCTTTAATCCTGGAGTGATGTCAACCTTCAGGACGCAGAACAGGGGTGGAAGAGGCAGAGAGCCAATTTCTGCTTCCTTTTGAATCTCCTGAACATTTTGTTTCATATTTGCTCTGCCACATATGGCTTATTCTTTCAAAGGCACCTCACAGGGTTTTCAGAAGCACACTCTCTAGGTAAGATAACTCTCCTAAGAGGATAGAATGTCTGCTCTATAGGAAACTAAGCCAACACAGAGCCAGAAAAGCCAGGCAAGCTCACAACAAATAATGCATGTAGACACAGCCTTGGATGCCTTCTTAACCCAGCATTCTAAGCAGCATCAACTATGCTTTCATGATAAAACACATTTGGAAAAGCTGGTCCAGATGGGGCTTTGAACACTCCTAGTTCCTATGCATTTGATGCTCATTCTTTGATGAATCCATTCAACAAATATTACTATGCTGGTACACTGTACTTCACACTCCAAAAATAAACAGTTTAGATGGCACTTAGCACCCTAGGGAGTCTGTACGTAGACAACTAACAAGTATGATCATCCCTCATTGTCCCATTAAGAGTTCAGAACTCACCCCACCCCTGTAGCATATGAAAATCGATCTTTTAGATAAGATGACATGGCACTTGTAGAGGAGTTTTATATATTCTTCTGTATATTTTAAACCATTCCTTAGTTACCTATAATACTTAATGCACAAATTCTATTTAGTATTATAATAAAACCCAAAGCCAGATATTGGGGAAAGGCTGAAATATCAGAGATAGAGAACAGACATCAAACTTAGGCTGAACAGGTAGATCCTATCTCCTGGAGACCTCAGATTAAGTGGCCTTGCAGGCAAAAGGGCAGCCCTTCTGCCTTCACCTTCTGCTGATTCTTTCCTACCCACCTACTTTATTTCTTCATTCAGTATTCCTAGACCTAGGATTAAAAGTACATGCCATCCAGAGGATCTCTGCCTCCCAAGTGCTGGGATTAAAGGTGTAGGTCACCACTCCCTCGCTTTCATGTTTTGGCTCTGTCCTCTGATATTTAAGGCTATCTTTTTTATTGAATATACCACCACCATGCGAGGTGAGTAGTAGAGAAATAGTCAATGAAGAGAGAAAATTTGGCTCAAGAAACCCCATTTTGCATTCTAGTAGCCATTTTATAAAAAGGTAAAATAAAGTTTAGTTTCACATTTCAGGGGGGGGGCTGCCCAGTTCTGGGAGAAGAATGGGTTCCTGGCAGGGGGTCTGCCTAGTTCTGGGAGAATAGTCATGCCTGATCAGTCCTGGGAAAAAGAACATGTCCTAAAAAAAAAAATAGACCTAGCAGAAGGCCTCCCCAGTTCTGAGAGAAAAATAGCTTCCTATCTGCCCAGTTCTGGGAGATTAGCCAAGACATCTGCCCAGTTCTGGGAAAAACCAGCCACCTCAGGTAGGGCCCAAGTGGTTCAGCCAGGTGAGGTCCAAAGATACTCTGGGGCAAAAAGACTAAGCATGAGCCAATCAGTAGCATGTCAGCACCCCGTCTCCAAGCAACCAACTTTGTTGTAACTTTTGTCTATGAAAGATCCCTTGTAACCAAAGACACCAGCTACTGCTTGCTCTGTTATCATAGAAGTGTGAAGTATGCTCCCTGCCTGGCTTGTATTGTGCTGCCAATAAACCTTGCTATTGCTTTCCAGGCATCCCTGTGTCCAGTGGTCTCTCTAGGGGTGAGCTTTGGGCAGAACAGTCAATATACAGCACTGTTTAGGCAAAAAACAAGACGATGAAGGGGGAAAAGCTGTACTTGGCTCAAACCTGTTACTTCCATGAGAACAGGGAGACTGACATTAAGCAGTTGTGTTTTACAAAACCTGCTTTGAAGAGAGGGGCCACTAGGCTGAGAGAGATCAGCATTCACCAAGTCCAGACACTGTGAGGAAGGAAAGAGATGCTGTGTGTGGACTGTCAGCCAAAGGGCAAATGCCTAGAGCAGCGTGAGGCCTCTTAATGGGGGGTGAGGGGAGAAGACAAGCACAGGAACCACAGGTCAGACAGAAGAGGACTCAGCAGTCTCCAGGGGTGCATTCAGAAGACAGTGTCAGGCAGGAGTGAAACTCCAGACCCAGGGAGCTAAAGGTGGAGAGGGTAGACAGACACAGCTGGAGTCAGCATCACCTCCAGACAGGAGCAGTTGCACTGCGTGAATAGATGCTTGCTTGCTGGGCCTCTCATCTCGTTCACCTTAACTTCAGACCCTGCTAATGACATACAGAGAGGTAGGTGAGCAGCAAACCGTTTACACAAGTTATAGCCTCCTTGAAGCCAGGAGGACACAGCTGGTCTGGCAAACCTCCTCCTGTATGTCCCTTGCATGATGGGTAAAGCTTCAAGAGCCACAACAGCAGCAGCTGTCCTGGGGCTGGCACCAGGACTCCTGCCTTGAAAGAGGAAAAGTGACTAGCACAAAATGTCTCTTCTCAGAACTCAGCTGGACTGGTCGCTAGTCCTTCCTTCTATAGGAATTAGGGTTCTGCCACAGGTGAGCAAACCATACTCTCTGAAGCTGTTCCTCACCCATATGACGTCACAGCCTCTGATGGCTACAAATCTATTAAGTTCTCACTGGAGCTGTTCCCGCACCCTTCAAAGATCCTGGCCCATGTGAGTGTGCTGTATAAACAAATTAGGAGCCAATGTTTCCCAAATGCTTCTCTCCAGTTTTTTTTTTTTTTTTTTAAACCCTTCCTTAATTAAGACATAAAGCCTCCACTGCAGCTGGAACACTGAGTTTACCATGCATGACAGCAGATCTTTCTCACATAGATTTAAGTGCTTTCTCTGATTTCAGCCAGAATATTTGAAAGAAATCAAGCTCTCCTTGCTATTGGTTCGATTGTTCATTTTACATACCCAGCAATTGCACAACCCAGAAGTCAACATATGCCAAATATATATAAGGAAACTGAAAAAGACCCTTAACTTGCCCCCCCCACACACACACATACAAACAAGTTTACCACACTGAAAAATAAAAATATAACAACAGGGTTGTGACAATTTGGAAACACTGTTCTAGAAAAGAACCCTTGCCTATCTCAACTTCTTACTGTGACTCTCATGCCCCAGCTTTTACTACTTAGAATTTTCAAAAGACCATAGAGAGGGTCAGGCCTGGAAAATATAAGTAGTGATATAGATACGCATTTATGTCTTCATTTGCAAGAATTTTTCTCTTTGTTGTTTCCCAATGCACATGAAATTATTATTACTGGGGGTTAGCGAGTGAAGGACTCATTAAAAGCTTTCAGGAGAGTTAATCTTTTAATTATTCTCACCTTCATCATGCTCAAAGAGTTCAAAGAGTTTTTAAAGGACAAAAAGTAAAAATGCTTTGAAATAAATTCTTACAATTTCTAGTTTCTAATTAAAGGCCCAGACACAAATATGTGAAAAATGCATGTTCCTGGAATCAGAGTTTGATGTGGTGATTAATTTAAGGCACTCTGAACCAAACAGGTCTATAACATTTAAATCTTATCTGCCATATTGATTCTCAGGGTGCTGATGTCATATCTCACATGATCCAGGTGTGAGGAGGGTCTTGACCCCTAAGGCAGCCTGGTCCTTCACTGCAGTTGTGTGAGGAATGCACTCTCTAACATATAGGTGAGTAATGTCCCACTGGAGTAGAGGAATAAAGTGTGGCATGTGAGGAGAGTAGAATATTATAAAGCAAAGAAAACTACTGTTCATTAGTGACACATAGCCCATATCCAAATCGTCCCTTCCTTAAATCTTAGTCCTAAGTCTTATAGCCATTACTCACATATATAATAAGTTAATGCAAAAATATCATCTTCAGCTATAAGTGAATTTGAGTTATAACTAATATTGTTGGCTGGAAAGTATATGGAGCCTCAGGTTCATTCTGACATTTATATTAAGAGTATACATGGGACCAACCTCTCCATAAACTAGTTTGACACACTGCCTAATATTGCCTGTGAGACATTCACGACCACAGTCTCTGTTCTACACATTTGCTCTATGTCCCATTTCTGTAGCCAAGCACCCCTTGTCTAGATGCTAATAACATGCCTGCAATCACAATATAAATTCATGCTCTTTCTACATTTTATAGCCTCTTTGAGTCTGTTTGTTTCTGTTGATTCCCAAACCAAGACTCTATTTTGAGGGTTCTGCAACTCCATTATTGCTGCTTTCCACGGGGGAAAGGAACAGTGTACTGACTGCTATTTGCATAGAAAACATTCACAGTATATTGAAAAAAAAGATTCATTTCCAAGATAGTTCAACATTGGCAATAAGTATTCATTGACATTAGACAGAAGTCTGGTAGCTAAATTATTAGTCAAAAATCTGTAAGTGCTTCTAATTGGCTATCAGATTGTAGCTAACTGGATGCCAAATATCAAACATTTTCAAGTCAGGCAAACTGATATTTTTTTTTTTTTTTTGCATTCCAGAGCCAAAAAAGTGAAGTGATTAACTGTCATTTCACTTGGCAAATTATTTGGGCTTTGAATGCATAGACAACCTATCTACTTACCAAAAATGTTAGATTGAGGTCTGGATCATTCAGCAAAAAGACAGCCAAACCACCAGGAATAAATGATGCTCTAGAAAATGGCCTGCTTTCCTGGATGAGGGAGAAATGCCCTTGTTCCAGTCCTAGAATCTTTTTGTTTTAGGATAGTGGACATCAAAGAGTGGGGTCCCAAGAAGAATGATGGCATCATTAAATTGTTTTATTGAATTGCAATTAATAGAGCATCTGTTTTTTGCTTGGCGCTGTGCTAGGTATATACAGTGCTGCTAAAAAGAGATGTCTTAGGGTTTCAATTGCTGTTATAAAGTACTGTTGCACAAATCCTAATTGGTATTATAATTAAAAACTTGGAGCCAGATATTAGGGTAAAGCTGAAAGGTCAGAGAGACAGAGAAACAAATCACAGCCACTTCTTACCTCTCCAATTCCTCAGCCTAAAGAGGGAAGATCTTGGCTCCATGAATCCTCAGACTGAATGTCTCTGAGTCCTCATATGAAAGGGAAGGGGGCACAGGGTCAAACTCCTGTCTCCTCCTGCCTTATTTCCTCTCTCTGACCAGCCATATCACTTCCTTTCTCAACCTTCCTAGTGCTGGGATTAAAGATGTGAGCCACCAGTGCCTGGTTCTGTTTCTCCTTCAGACTGGATTAATCTCATGTAGTCCAGGGTGGCCTTGAACTCACAAAGATCCTCCCCAGTGCTAGAATTAAAAGTGTGTGTCACCACTGCCTGACCTCTAGGGATAACTCTGTAGCTGGCTCTGTTCTCTAATCTTCAGGAAAACTTTATTTCTTAGAAGATACACAAAATATCACCATATTTCCCCTTTTTAAAAACGCTAAAAGGTTCTAACTAATAAAAGAAAAACTATATAATATATACTAAGAATACATTAACAGTGTCTAGTCCATTAACAATTGAAATATTTAGAATACTCCATTATTTATTTGATTTGCATCAATCCAAACTGTTGTACCTAATGCACTTTCTAACCTAATGCACTTGTATTACCAAAAATATCTTTTTTTTTTTTTTAAAAAAAAACACTTTTTATTTATTTATTTGCCTTGGTGTTTGCCTGGAACTGGAACTACAGACAGTTGTTAGCTGCCACGTGGGTGCTGGGAATCGAACCCGGGTCCTCTGGAAGAGCAGACGGTGCTCTCAACCACTGAGCCATCTCTCCAGCCCCCAAAAAATATCTTTTTATGTCTCCCAACCATATACATTTTACACCTCTTAGTGAGCTTCTTTTCTGAATCTGCAACTAGGAAAATTAACTATAACTGTCTAGTCTTCAAATCCATCAGAGACCTAATAGGGAAATTATATTAACTGAGTAAGTAGGAAGTTCAAGCCAATAACTTCCAAAAAATGTGAGAAACGACAAAAATAGCTGGCTGCCTGGACAGTCAACCAAGGTTCCTCTGCAATGTTGGGGCATCCATCTTCAGCCTATAGGCTCAGCATATCTGACAGATTTATCTGTAAAGTAAGATTTTCTGAAGGTCTGTCCTACCTTGTCTTGGCAAAGTTTGACAGTCCATTCTTTTATGTTCTGCTTGTTCATTTGTCAGCAGTCAAGGCAAGACAATTTTCTTGCCCTTCAGTTAACTTTTATCACAAAGAAACTAAATTCCATATGGAGTTTCTTCAAGGCCCATCATTTTCAGGCACGATAGGAACCTGGTAGGAAGAACCTAAGCACAACCGTGGAAGAGTGCTTCTTACTGGCTTTTCCCCATGGTTCACTAAGTTTTCTTTCTTATACAACCCAGGACCACCTGGCCTAGGGTGGTACCCCTCACATTGGGCCCAGTCATCCCACATCATAAAGGTTGAGAAATATGATCCTATGCTATGCATGTTAGAACTAGAGTACCATACAACTATATTCTATTTTTTTCTGTATTTAACAATGCCAATCATTTTCTAAGTATCCCTAAAAGAATACAGTAAAACACTTTTAAAATAATTAATTGTCTAAATAAAATGTGTATTCATTTATGTGAGTGTATTCGCACATGTGTGTAGCTTCATGTACAGAGCCATGCAAGTGTGTCAGGTGTTCTCTGCTATGTTACCTTTTTCTGAAGAGTGTAAGTAAACATCCTTTTACCTTACATGGTTACCAACAACAGAAGTTTGATTTCACCAGAGTTCAACTTGCTAACACCAATGAATTTACTGTGTTTGCCAGCAGAGCACAGATGAATGGTTTTACAGGATTGTAGATGAAACTAGAAGAGCCATAGTGCCACTGCCCCCCCATCATGGATGGACACTTTATGGAAAACCCTTTGGACCTGGGTGGTAGGCATGGCTATTGATGAATGCTCAAGTTGGAAGGCTAGCCCTCATAATTGTTGAAGCAAATGCCCTCGACTATAGAACCATCTGCCCATTCATCCTGCTTTGAGCATTTTCATATATAGCAATGGTTTTTAACCTTCCTAATGCTGTGGCCCTTTAATACAATTATTTATGTTGTGCTGACCCCAACCATAAAATCATTTCATTGCTACTTTATAACTATAATTTGCTATTACTATTAATCATAATGTAAATATCTGATACACTGAATATATGATATGACCAAAGATGTCAAGACCCATGGAAAGCCACTGATATATAGCATCTAATTCAGTCAGTTTCCTCACTGTATGGAGAAGAAAAACAAGGTCTGGGAAGATTATCAAATCACTTCAAATGTCTGCACTTCTGATTTGTTTTTCTGTCTGAATAGGACCCTCAGTTAAATATAATAGGAGTGGCCCTCTTCTAGCTTTTAACTTGGAGACAAAAACTAAAGAAAAAAATGTGTGCTTGCAGGGTAGGAAATGCTGCATCTGAAGGTAAAAGCAAGAAGATCACCCAGCCGGGGCACTCCTGGCAGAGATATTTTATAGTAAGAAGTTTCTAGTCTAGATTAGTCACAAGAACTGGACTAGGCGTTCTAAAGTAACACACAAAAGCTTGTATTAATTTTATGCTGATTAGTCTATGGCTCAGTCATATAACTTGCCAACTCTTAATTCTTAAACTAACCCATGATTCTTATCTTGTTTAGCTTTGAGGCTTGGTTCTTTTCTCAGAGTAGCATGGTTGTCTTTTTTCTTCTGCATCTGCTGGCATCTCTGATGGCACCTCTGCTCTGCACTTCCTGTTCCAGAGTTTTCTTAGTCTGGTAGCCCCACACACACTTCCTGTCTGCCTCTGCCAATCAGTGTTTTTTATTAAACCAGTAGGAAGGACAATTATTTTCAATGTAACAGAACATAATCACACTACAATACTGCATGTTACCAGAGAAAATGGGGTTCTTTGGTGGGGGGGTTCTTTGTCTTCTACATAAAAGAATTTAAGAACCTATTCCAAAGGATGCTCTAGGGCAATTTTATCAGAGTTTAAAGGAAACAAACAAATAAACAAAAAGAAACAAAACAAAACAAAAAACAGGGCAGGTAAACTGTTGATCTTGGTAGCTTCCTGAAAGAGAAAGAAGGGGAAAATGAAAGCCATGTCATTTGAGTTAGCTGGCCTGCAGGTCAGACACGTAGCAGACATGGAGACACATGGCAAGGAGTAGAACATGAGAAAAAGTGTGAAAAATGCAAAATTCTCTAAAAATAAAACAAAACAAACAACAGCAAAACCTCATTCAGCATCCAAAAGACAGATTAAAGAGGAGAAAGGGGGAAAAGTTACACCTTTGGAGTCAGGACTCAGAAGGCTGGGACATTCAACTGAGTCTCCTGAGGCCATGGAAAGATTATATAGAAGACTTCAATGCCTAAGGAAAAGTATGTATCTCATTAAAAGGATATTTATCCTATGTGGTTGCTACGGCCTAGGTAAACCTACACTCCTGAAGAGTAGTGCCTAACTCAGGTGTTTAGACAAACTGTATTCACTTTTTGTTTTATGTAGCTTGGAATGTTAAGTCTTCAGTTATGCCCAAAGGCCAGATTTCTTTAATGGACCTCCACAGAGCTCTCTGTTGGCCCTTGTAAGAGCTGTAAACTCAGTGTCCACCTAAACTATATAGTAAGATCTAAGCCAACCAGGGTTATATAGTAAAACCTTGTCTCAAAACAAACCATCTTTTGTAAACAAACCAAGAAGACAATTGGTTTCCTGATACTTGATGTCTCAGACTTTGGTCCTTGGCCTACCATCTTGGCACTAAAAGCCCTTTATTTCTACTTCATCTCATCTCTCAATCTATATAAACAGGCAATGTTCTCTAAGCAGCCTGTTTTGCACACCACCATTGCACATGCTGTTCTCTACTTTGTGGAATAAATGAAAATACATGTATTTCCCAGATCCAACAAAGGATGAGATGCCTATCTTAGAGATTTCAGCAGATTTATTATAAGTACTATCATATGCATCCATCTTTCTCACTAAATTACAGCTTGGATATGTGGAAAATCATGTCTATCCATGACAGCCCATCTTACATTAACCTTCAAAACATCAATAATTATAGTTCAATCAAATGCGTTAAGAATGACTTCAAATCTAATACCTTAATGACAATGACCTTACAAAATCACTGCTAGACATGCAGAAGGTCCTTTTGAAGTACTTTTTATCCAAATGAACCAACTGTAAGAAAATATTCAAGTCTTCACATCCTCTGCTTCCAATAATGGATTATGCTTTGTAAACTACAAAATGCTAAGGCAAGAACAGAGATATGCTGGAAAATACATACAGAACAAATAAGATTTCTGTGCAGCCATCATCAATCTAAAAATTTAATGATAGTTATTCATCAAACTTTGATGGTACAATAAAGTTATGAAGAATGTTGACCGAGAGCCAGCTCTTGAATGTCCCCTCCTAACCCATTTTGTTCCTAGAACCTTAATAGCTTCTCCTCTTCAAGGATACCTGGAGATAAAAACACACAGCAGAAGGGTAAATGAAAGCTCTTTCTTCCTGTGTGCATTTGTAGACTGGCAGACTACCCTTCATAAGGAAGCTGACCTCTGAGTGTCCCATAGAAATTATTGTTTGAAGGGGAAGCTGGGGAATACCTAGTATTTGGGAGTGCTTCAGATGGTCCACAAGCCAGTGAGAACCCAGGGCTAGTCACCTTCTTGAGATGGCCCTGTAGTAATGCCCATGCAGTCTCCAACTTGACAGATTTTTGTAGTAAGAAGTTTCTGGTTAGGACTAGACCCCAAGACCCAGACTAGCAGTCCCAAATAAGCTGCCCACAGCTGCTTGGTCCCAAATAATCATAGAAAGTCTTACATTAATTTTATGCTGTTTGTCCTATGGCTCAGGCATATTACTTGCTAACTCTTAAACTAAGCCATGATTAGTGGCTTAGTACCTTTTCTCAGAGCAGCACTTAGTCTTCTTTCCTCTGAGTTTGCCTGGCATCTCTGCTCTGTTCTTCCTCTTCTCAGAGTTTTCTTAGTTTGGTAACTCTGCCCATACTTCCTGTCTGCCTTCTGGCCAATCAGCATTTTATTCAACCACTAGGAGGGACAAATATCTACAAAGTACAAGAGTATAATCCCATAGCAGGTTTTAGAACCACTTGGGAAAGTTTGCAGACTGAATTCACTGAGGTGCAAAGAGCCACCTAAATGTGATAACACCACTCCATGAACTGGGCTCCCAGACTGTATCAGAAGGAGGAAGTGAGCTGAGAAGCAACACTCTTTTCTATGCCTCCTCACAGATGATATGATGTGGCAAACTGCTTCATATTCTTGACAGCATGATTGACCCCACATGATTGACTGCATCCTTGAGCTGTGCACCAAAATAAACCCTTCCTTCCTTAAATTGCTTTTCAACACATAATTTATCACAGCAACAGGACAGATAACTAGTGAACTCACTTTGTAGAAGACTCAGCATGACAGCTGGTGGTCCTTCTAGCCCCTTCCCAAAGTATGACATCTTAGTCATATATGTCCACAGGCTACAAGTGAATAGAGCTTCCTTTGCTTCCACTGACTGTAATTATACCTTTTATAGGTGTGTGTGTGTATGTGTGTGTGTGCATGTACATGTGGTGTATCTATGTATACATAACCATGTACATAGGAACACACACTCATGTATGTGTTTATAGAAGCCTCAGGCTATTGTCAGGATGCCTTCGTCAATCATCCTCACCTCATCTTTTTTGGAAATTTTTCTAAACATGGAGCTTAGTGTTTAGCTTAGGCTAGACCACCCTTCAGCTCCAATCCTTTCCATACCCTTCCTTGCTCTGGGTTATGGTCACTATGGCTGTACCTAGATCTTTTCATAAAGTATAGGGATTCAAACTTAGATTTTTTTGTTTGAATAGCAGATATTTTACTTACTGAGCCACTTTCCCAGGTTATTTTTAATCAGTTTATATAATTACTTAGTACAAACCACCAAGGCCAGATTTGCTAAGCATTAGTTAAATTAACTAAGTCTGATGATTATGTTTTATGTTCCAGATTTATAGCAATATGCACATGGAATCTACAGATTTTGAGCCAGCTTATCTGATTCCAATAATATGGTTTCTCACACAGTGAGTTGGAAAGTTAGAAAGAAATAAAAAGCCATCAGATAAATATTTGGATTTAAAATTGTTCAAGTAAAATAAACTGCTATTTGAAATAGCTTCTCAAGCTACTGAGGTAGGCGTTTGTGTATTCTCATGGTCCAGTGTGAAGCCCTCCTCATAGCAATGTGATCTCTTCTTTGCTCTTCCCATTCCTCTTTATTTCATGAAAAATGAGGGGAAAGGAGAAACAAAGAAACATAGGGAAATATCAGTTCTCTGGCTCCTCTGGGATGTGTTTGCAGTGTGTGTGTCGGGGGAGCGGGGGCATGTACACATGTGTATATGGCTTGAGTTATCTCAACTAATGACCATAATAACAGTGCTTATGAGCTATGGGTTCCATTGTGTCTGCCAGAACCATAGTGAAAGCCTAACCCCAAGTACCAGAGATTATCATTTCCTTTGAGAACACGGACTTAACAAGATAACCAAGTTACAATAGGAGCAGCAGAGCAGCCTTAATCCATTATGACTGGTGTCCTTCTACAAAGGAAAAATTCCAGCAGAGACAACCATGTACCAGAGGGCACTGAATAAAGGAAAGACAGAGATGAGGGCAATAGATTTACCAATGGAGGAATACCAAAGCTGCCAAATGACCATGCAACAGGTCAGGGGCATGGATCATAGTTCTCCCTGCTAGCCCAGAAAGAGCTGTCACTGCTGACATCCGAATCTCAGACTCCTAGCTTCTAGAGTGGAGGCAATACACTTACTTTGTGTTAGGCACTGCTAGTGTGTGCTTAGTCATAGCAGCCACTGCTCTCTAACAGTGTCTTCCTATACCCCAGATTCCACAGCTAACGAGGCACAGAAAAGCTACAGGAGGTGTCTAGGGTCCCAAGGCTGTCATGAGGCAGTACTAGAGTCCATAGTCAGAACTGACTTCAGAACTCATGCATATGATTACTACCTTCTTGACCCAAGCCTGAGAAAACTGTATCTCACATCCCAGAAATGGTTAAAATACTGTGCTCCATCTAATGTTTTACAGTTAACATGAAATTTAAGTGGCTCCTGTCTGCAAGTGTACATCAGAGCCATTTGACTCTAGAAACACCTGCTTCCTAATTCATAAGGGAATTTACCTTTTCTTGAGGTGATGGTAACAATATTATTTTGTTTTCATCCCATCTCTAAAAACAGAATAAAAGGCTAAATATCACCTGCCAGTTATGAGAGCTATCAGGGGAAATGACAAATACCAACAACTCAATGAACAGAATCACAGCAGAGTGAACAGGTGGGCATAAGAGGGATGTCATGGATCATAGGGAAAGAAAGACAACAAACAGAGATGCTCTACAAAGGCCATTGACCCCAAGGAAACTAATTGCTCAGAAGAGATGAACCCCTGCTCCAGGAGGGAAAACAGAAGAACAAAAAGAAAGAAATTAAGACACTTCTACAAGAATATGGTTCTGGAATAAGTTCAATAGGTAAATGTGACCCCCATTAAAGGAGGATAGCTCCCATCCATAGTAAAATATATCTGGGCATATTTAAGAATAAAATCATTCTGACAAGAGTCCAGTGGTCTAAAATATTGCCTTGTTTTGTCTTCTCTGTGTTTGTGTTTATGTGCATGTGTGTGACTATGTGTGTAGGGGCACCAGAAAAGGGCATTGGATGTCTTTGTCCATCACTCCCCATCTTATTCATTTTGAGTCAAGATCTCTTGCTTAACCTGGAGCTCTCATTTTCTTTTCAGCTAGCATGGCAACCAGTAAGTCACAGTAATCCTCCTATCTCTGTCTTCCTCAGTGCTAGTGTTATAAGGCCATGTTGGAACATGCCTGGCTTGTTATATTTGGGCGGGAGCTAGGAGCTAGTTATAAACTGGGAAAGTAGGGGAGCGCAGCTCACTTTAAAAAGCCTGCAGCCTTTTGTAGCTGGTCAACTGGACTCTTATATTTTAGGTTGTGTGCCTAGCCTCAGCCAAGGCTGATGGTCTGGTTAGCATGGAGAATCATCCACATTTGGTGCCAGATATTGTTATAATTAATTATATTTTATTTATTATATAATGAGTTAATATTTATTAGGGGAAGAGAAATTTATAAATATAAAGAGTGATCTTAGGAGAAAATAGGACTCTGTGTGGGGACAGTCTGTTTGTCTTTTGTTGTTGTTGTTGTTGTTGTTGTTTTGAGCACTCCAGAATTAAGAGAGTGAGTGAGTTTGGGGCTTGGGGCTTGAACGATTTTGGCTATGCCCCATCGGGGTCTGGATTTTTGATGTCATAAGCACTTTTCTGGGTAAAATCTGAATCCCCACTACAATGCCTGGCTTGTTGTATGGGTGTAGGCATCCCAACACCAGTCTTCATACTTACACAATAGTCACCTGTCACTCATCTTCATCCCTTGTGCTTGACTCATGGATAAAGTTCCAGGAGGTGAAGTGACTAACGATGAGCTGCAGCAGGTTATACTGGTCCCACTGCCCTGAAATGTGACACTGACAACTGACCTAAGCACAAAATAGGACTGTAGAGAACTGCTTTTTCACTTCTATCAGCCTGTCTACACATCTTGTGTATGTGTGCATATTCACACATAAAGTGTAAGTGTCTTGATGCTGTTGACAATTTTGACAAGTTACCTTGATGTTCTTCTCTGATGGGCATTAGTTTCAGGCACAGCAACACTTGAGGTATGGTTATTTTTACTCCAGCACTATAGGGAAGCTAGACCTTGTCTCTATCAGTCTCCTTTACAGTCAGTCTATATGCTAGAGTTGAAGTCTTGAATTCTCTGTGGGATGACACAAATATACCTGGGTATAAATATACTCAAATATACTCTAGGTATAAAATATACCAAGAGAATAAGTGACCTAGGAGGAGAGACATATGGGTAACTGTGGGAGTCACCCAGAGTCACCTAATCCAGCATGATGAGGAGTAGTGTGTCAGGTGGCACACACATGCCACCTGTGTGCCACCATTACCTCTTTACCTCTCTGCTTTCACAGAGACCATGTGGCCCCATGTAAGTGCTTCCTCCCTAGAAGCTAGCTGTCTCTGTTACTCCAAGTTCATACCACAGACCAGTAGCTCTTTAGCCTCATCCTAGGTAACTCCTAAACACTTCAAAGTTTCCTGGACCAGCCTATTCACCAGTGGTTCCATGTGGTCACTGGGCACTTAGAACATGGCTTGTATAGACTGCTATGTAGTTAAATATAAAACACAGGCCAGAATTAGAAGATGACACAAATAAGAATGTGAAATAGCTCATTCATAATTATATTCCATATCTATTCAATATTTGGAATATTTTGATCTAGATAAAATGTACTATGAAAATTAATGCAATGTGTTTCAAACATATTCACTATAAGAAAATCTAAAAATGTGTTTGTGGATCATGTTTTATGTTTCTAGGGCAGGGACAATCCAAAGTAAGAACTGCTCTAGGATAATGATTAAGAAGAGTCATTGGTGAAGGGCAGGCAGGTCACATGAAGCCTACTTACAGTTTTCATTAAAACATCATAAGACTTATTTCCAAAGTGCCTGTGGATGCCACAGCAGCAGAGTGGATATAACAGAAACTGGATAGCTTATAGACCCCCAAGTAGTTAGCACTCAAGTTAGTACTCAAGTAAGAGTAAACTCTTACATTTACATCTTTACTACTTTTTTTAGTTGTGTGGAAGGCTGCAAAGTAACTCGTGTGTATCTTAGTACTTGCATCTACAAAAATGATAAGAAGGCCTGCCTTGCAAATGTGATGAATGAAGGTTATGTGAGGTGTAGTACATTTGACATTCTTTAAGTACTGCTTCATAGAGCTTCACCTTCTCATTGGCTACCCTAGCTCTGATCACCAGCATAGAGTTACAAGGCACAACTATACACATTTACTTTGTTACTTCCTATCTGACTCCACCAGACCAGAAGCCACAGAACAGTGACTCTGCCTGTACCAGGGATTGAACTGATTCTAGTTTCTGGCCCACTGTTGAGATTCAGTAAATACCTGCTGAATGAATGAAGAGTAAGAGAGTTATTTTCTAGAGGTTACAAGGCTAGAGAGAGGACTTTAATCTGGTCCCCAAATTGATAACCTTTCCTGTCACATCAAGGGAGTCTATGTGCCCACAGTGTCAAGCTCACTTGGGAGCCTGTTGGACACGATGACTTGGGATCTAGACCAATTTCATTGAAGTGAGACCACTGTTTAACAACAGCCCCAAGAGGTTCATGTTTAAAGTTAAGTAAGCAGTGCTAACCCAGGCTACCATTCTAACAACTACCTGTGTATTTGCTCACCATGTAAGCAACAGAAGATCAGGCCTTCCACTGAGCATTATGCACTCTGCATCTAATTGCATAGCTTGTTATTTCTATCCACTAGGAGAAGTGTCTACAGCACACTGCCTGTGCTTAGTCTCTACCACCTTCAAACCAGTGACCTCCCTGTACTAAAATCTGTTTCACATTTCACCAGCTTCTAGCGACCACACCACAGACCCCAACCAACACAGCGCAGAGTATCTTTTTGTTTGGTGCCTCCTTCCATGAGTTGGTTTTACTGTGTTTTATACATCAATGGAATCTACAACTCCATGCCATAACATAGTTTAATAGATCTGCTAACTTCTAATTTAATCAGACAAATGAAAGCAAACCATGTCCTAATAATTACAAAGTTATTAAAATTCTCCCCACACTCACAGTGGTTTCCTTTCTCTTTTCTTTCTTTCTTCTTTCTTCTTTTTTAATATCACCTGGCTCAAAGGTCCCTTACCTTTTGACTACTTTCTTAGAAATTATCCCTTATGTGGCACTTCAAGAGGATGAGGGTACTTAAAATTAGAACAAAATCTCACAATGGTTTCCCATTTGTCACAGTCAGAAGCTTCAAATTGTGGTCATCAGATGAACACTTTAAATTAGAGCAAGACTGATTAGCATAATTCTTAAAGGTCTGAACTCTAAACTCACAGATGGCCTCTGAAGAGGATTGATGGTCCATAAAGGAGATTAGGGTAAATCTAATTAGTTAGGGGGTGTCTCATTTTTCAAGTCAAGTGGTGAGCAACGGAGAAGAAGTGATGGATAGACAGATGGATATAATGAAGCCCCATTACAGTCTTTTTGATTCTTTCTTCATGACGGAGTCTATTATCCCATTAACGTTTATGTGAGCTAACACAGCCCCACTTTGGTGCTGTGACCTCAGAAATGAATTTGAATTGCCTGTCCAGCTCTTTGTACATGCCCTCAAGATTTAATGAGCTGAAAGCCCTGCCTGCCTGCTGAGGACCCACCCTGAAGTAAGGACTGGCATTCTCTCTTGGGGAAGATACTTGGACCAGAGTCACACAGATTTTCTGGTACCGTGTATGACAATGTGACTCTCCTATGGAAAGTGTTAGGCTTTGTTCATTCCCCTCCTGACACATGCTGAGATAAACTGATGCTGGTTTTTTCCCCTCCAGATAAGTGCTACATCTTGGTACCTGCCTGGAGGCCTATGGGTACAATCTCTAGAAGAAAAGCAGTGAGAGAGACAGGCTCATGAGGAAGCTCACTTCTCTGTATCTGATGGTATCTGCTTGTCCAGAGAACATGGTGAAAGTGTGATGTGCACTAGAGAAAAATCAAGAAAGGTGGTGGGGCCCCAAGTTGAACAGAGGCCTCTCTTTCCCCTGGGTATTCTGAGCTGTCTTTTAAATGGTTTCTTTGCTTATGTGCTTGAGTGCTTACAATCTAGCATCATCATCTGCAAAGTCTAAGTCAGGACTGAGGAGATAGATCAATGCTCACCTTATGCTCACTGTGCAAGCATAAGGGCCTGAGTGTAGATCCCCAGAAACTACAGAAGCTAAGAGCAGTGGTGCATATGTAATCTCTGTGTTCCTACCAGGAACAGGAGGCACACATAGATACACTGGACATTTATGGACCAGGCAGCCTGGAATATGCTGTAGCAAAAGAAGAGACCCTGTCTCAAACAAGGTCAGAAATGAGAACTGAGAACAGATGTTTTCCTGACCTCCAAAACATGCGACATGTATAAATACCCATCCCTGCCCCCACACACAGACAGACTGGAAAGACAGAGAGACAGATAAAAGTCCAAGTCAGTTCCTGTGACTTTTTTCCTCCAACAGTATTAATCAAAGGCAACATTCACTGAGCACATACTGTATGCTTGTATGCCTAGCACTGGTCTAAGCATCCTGCAGACATTATTTTCTTTAATCTTCATTTACATTTCCCAAGTTACCAACTCCAGGAATCAGCAGGCTAGATAGACGCAGGCGTCTAGCATTTAAATGCAGTTTCTTGTCTATGTCATTTCCATTTTAGGTTCCTTCCATGCCTGTCTGTATACATGAACTAAAACTGAAGCTTCTCTCTGAGCACATCCCGCATCAGTGCTTCCTAACTTACTGTGTTCTAGCCACATCCTCCAGGTTCTTGACGTCCGGGGCACTCCAGGCTCTGCATCTGTAGCAGCCTTATAGGATGCTTTCTCCTACTCCTCCGCCCAACTAGGGAATGTCAGAACAGGCCACGAGTCTCAGCTCTCTTACTGGTCCTTCACTCCTCTTCCCACATAGAAGATCAGATCGCTTTCAAGGTCATGGCTTTAAACACTGTTTCTACAATGCTCAAATTCATGTTTCTAGTCTTATCTTTCCTAATGAGCTCCTGTCATGTTTATTCAGTAGCCCATAGAATCATGCCTCCTCCATGTATAGTAGACAACTCATTTATTATACCCCACAGGAAACACTTGAGTCTGGCTTGCCCTACTTTAGCCTTTGCAGTAAACATGCATTGCATGTTATTTAAGCTTTTCTTCCTACTTTAGTAAACAGTGATAAACACTATTTTTATACTATAAAAGGCTAGATAGGTGTTAGTTTATGCCCTGCAGCTTATTTGTCTGTCCACAAATATTTTTCCATTTTATTAAGAAAATAGTTCATAAGTCTAGTTGTATTTCAATAAAACTTATTTCTCCAAACAAGCAGCAGGTTCAACTTGGCATCTAGGCTCTTACTGGATGGCCCTCTGTTAGGGTCTTCTTGAATAGATAGTCCTTAGGCTTACTACATGAAGATGTAGGCTTTTAATGTGAATTATAACAAAAAACATAGACTTATTATGTGCCTTAATCTCTCTAGGAGTCTTACACCTGGAGCGACAGATCCTTAATTCCTATTGATTCTTTGTTTGAAACCTTCCTACTAATTAACTAGTTTTTATAAGATACCTCATGGTTCCTTAGAACTGAATATGCTAAACCAGACAAAAATAAGACAAAATATTGAGTGTACATAAAAGACCACAGATTTTCACTGCAACTGCAGCACAATGCTGTGGAACAAGAGCAATGGAGTCACTGAGCAGTGAACATGACAGACAGTGGCTGTGCTGTCATCAGGATTTTAGCCACAGACATGAAACCAACTGCACAAACAGGAGTGTAGAGCAGAGGGTAGCATCACGGTGTACCGCTCCTGTTCTGGCCTTGGGAATTGTCCTGGTAATGAGAAGATTAAATGCTTTGGGGGAACATGGATGATAGCTCTGGAAAGAAGCCAAAACTAGGTTCCAGAAAGCTGGAGCCAAGAGCCCCACATGAGCCCTTCCAGGGATTTATCTATGAGCTTCTTTGGTGCCCTTCACCTGATTTCCAAGGCACTTTCAGTCAGACATTCCAGCTAAGTTAACTCCATGACATTAACATAAAGAAGTCTTTAGCTATGTGAAACAGCCATCCAGGATGTGCATGGCTCCCTTCCATCAATACACCATTTATTCACAATAGTTTCTTTGGAATACAAACTAAGTTAGACTACCTAGGATAGGTAGTAATCTTTACTGCAGAACAGCAGGTCTAAAGCCTACAGATCCAAGTGTGCTGAATTAACCTTGATTCCATGGTAAGAAGTCCTTGTGTCAGCATTTCTCCCAGGGCCTCCCTCTGCCTCCCTCATTCAGCTCAATCTTAAGTGGAAAATAGGAGATGTGACTGTTAGGTCAGCAAACAGAACATTGAGTCACAAAAAGTACCAGCAATCAGCACTGTTTGATAAATATGAAGCATCCATGGTGGTAAGAAAACTCTCATCCCACAGGAATAGGATTCTAAAGTGTGTGACTACAGGAGTTTATAAACAATCATCGTCTCTGGTAGGAGGAACAGAAGGGATCTTGGGGGAATTCCTCTGGATAATTGCGCCACCACCATTGCCTGGTACTTCCAGCTTGGCAGCAGCTCCGGAAAAGCCAGGTTAATCTTCCCAGGAAGGACATTCACTAGGACACACTGTAGGGAGTAGGCTTGCTAAGCCATGGTGACTGACATAAGGGTCTAGTGAACAGTATGACTGGCATTTATATTACTTTGATTTTTCCAAGAGATGAAGAAAGAACACCTAAGGTATCTACAATGAGAAATCTAAGACGTACACTTGATAGGCCTGGGTCCTTCTCTGCTTATGAAAAGGTAGCAAGGAGAACACAGCTGCTATCTTGGTCTATAATGAATGTCTAGTTAGTTTGGCCCCAAGAATTCCAGAGTGCTACTGTCTATGTATTCCCCAAAGTCCATGTCATAAAACCCCAACCCCAGTACAAGGTTTGCTGATGAGATTTTTGATTAATTCTGTAGCCCTATGACAGCATTGTGTTCTTCCAAGTAGTTGAAAAAAAAAACCTCAGCTTTTCTCTTTTTTTTTTTTTTTTTTTTGCCAGGTGCAACACAAAGTTTATTGGGGGGGGGTTGGATATCCAGAGAAGGAGGTGGGATTAAGAAGAAAAGGAAGAAAAAAGAAGAAGAGAAAGAAAGCAGGAAAGGGGGCAGCTTTTCTCCTTTGTTGTATGATGTTTATGGCCTATACTTCCCAGCTTGGCCCCGAGGCTCTGACCCGCTGACATGACACAGAAATACCCGCAGTCCCATAGAATCACACAGACACTTACATTATTTTTATCCTGAATAGTCTAGGGCCCATGCATATAACTTGCTAACTCTTTACTCTGAAACTAGCCCATCTTTCTTATCTTATTCAGCCATTCGGCTTGGTACTTGTCCTCAGCAGCATTTCAATTTCTTTGCTCTGCATCTCTTGGCATCTCTGTGACATCTCTGCTCTGCTCAGAGATGTTACCAGAGTTTTCTTAGTCTGGTATCCCTGCCCTCACTTCCTGTCTGCCTCTAGCCAATCAGCTTTTTATTAAAATTGTAGGAGAGACAAATATTTATAATATACCATAATCCCACTACATTCTTTGGCTTGTATGGATTCAGCAATAGAAGATATCAGTAATGCAGGAATATGGAAGGCCCACACCAAGACCTCAGTCACTTGGCACCCTACTCTTGGATTTGTAGCTACCAGAACTATGAGAAAGCAGTTAGTCTATGACATTCTGTTCTGGTAGTTTAATGTAAAACAGAGCATTAGCTCAAGATGTCTCAAAATTTCCTCTGTGTGCTCCAGAGAGGGTAGAAAACAGAGTATACCCCTAACTTACTTTCCATGATAGGCCTTATAATTATAATATAAAAGTAAGTCTGAGTTGTAGAGCAAAATAAATAAATAAATAAACATCTCTCCCAGTTCTGGGCACATGGACAAAAGGACTGGGTATGCCTGACTAACAAGGACATCAGTAATGTCTGTCTCCCAGGTCAGACAAACCTGTGCATCTGACAGAAGGGATGAGGCCTCTCAGATGGATAAATCAGGCTTTTCAGAGATGATTGCACTCCTCGGCCTGCTTAGCAAGTGCTACTTGGTTTATAAACCAGGGATTAAGTCAATTTTCCTCTAAGCTTTTTATTTCACCTTTAAGCAACCCCTAAGGTTTCTAGAAGAATTCTGTTTGACCTTTAGCTAAAGTTCAACTTCTACCAAGTTATGGATTTTGGTGGTCCCTGGGTGATCACTTAAGACAGATTTCACTATAATTCAGGGGAAGGCTAATCCCTGGTCCAAGAGTTCACTGAAGAAGGATTCCCAGTGGTCTCAGAAATGGCAAAAGTTACAGATTTTATCCTGCTAATGAATTTTAGTGATATTTTCATTGTGCAACATTGATCACTGAAGCCAGCCTGGGTGTATTTGCTGGAAACTGAACCCAAACAAGGATCATCTCAGCGCTCCCTCATATCTCAGCCCCAGTGAACGCTGCAGGCCACAGGACGCAGGCTCTCCTAAGCTACTCTTTGCCCCTCACTGTGACTTTGACACTGTGAATAAGAAGGATCTCTGCACGCTCAGCACTCCTCCTACACATGTGCAACTGCCTCACACCCAGCTTTCCAGAACCTTCTTGACATTCTGAAGACAGGTGGAAACACATGGGAAGGGAAGTACAGGTCTTCTGAGGCATCTGCATCTATTTTCTGTCTTGTCTCCTAGATCTGTCTGGTTCTTAAAGAAATATATGAAAAATCTCTCAACATGAATTTAATCAGGCAGGTTAATGTCCCTGGATCAGCAGTCAGCTGGTGGGCAGTATCCATACCACAAGGATAGTTACCCAGGTCCACAGAAGTTAACACAGTGGTTCCAGTTACAAGTCAAGCCATTTCTGTCTGCAATTGCTGTGTTCATTAAAGAGAAACCCATTGCCCCTTCCCTTATGACTCAAAAGAGTGCCCACTGAACTCATCACTCTAGCTGTCTCTGAATCTCAGTGGGTGGAAGCATGTTCATTTTAGAGAAAGGGCTCCCAGTTATGTACAAATGGGTCAATACCATGATATTCCAGGTTCAGCTTTATCTGCTCTCTTTCTATTGATCAGCATACCTCATGTTGCTAGGTTTATTAATTAAATGATAATTGGGGATGAGTACATAAGATAAATGTCTCACAAATAGACTCCAACTTTGCAGGAGGCATGCAATAATTTAAAACATGTTTATCTTTGTGGCGTCTTTCCCTCTGGGAAAAAGTAGTAATTACTACCATTTTTTGAAATCAGAGATACTTGCTTTCCATGCAGGCCTTGAAGCTAGCCAAGACAATATGAATAATATTTGCATTCCACATACTCCTACAAGGTAGGATACCATGCTCTCAGTGACCTTTTCCTATAGGTGAATCTGCCTATGAAGAAACACCTCAAAGCCACTCAAATCTATAAAGATCTGCTACAGCCAGTCTGAGATGCTCAAGATTAGGGGCCAGTCTCCAGCTGCCTCCCATGATTAGCTGATTTTTGTTTGTTTCTAATACAAGATATTACTTTTAGCCCAAGCTGGCCTCAGACTAGTGATCCTCCTGCCTCAGCTTCCGAAGTGCTGAAATAATAGGCTTGTGCAGCACATCTCTTAGGCCCCCCCTTCCTCAGAGCTGCTGGCCAGCTTTGCTGCCAAGCCCAACAGCTTCCTTCCCGATCCTCAGGAGCCTCCCTTTACCCCTCCTCCATGCTCTGCTTTGTGCCTTATTCCTTCCTCTGTGGGTCATTCCTCTTTCTGAAACAAAAGTCAGCCTGTGCCAGCCCAGGGTTTGTTTCCCTGCCAATTTATTCTTCTAGAACAAAATTCCTCAATAAGGCCCGTGGAGCTACCCACAGCCTGTACTAGTTCTTCTTCAGATCTTCATGTTCCAGCCCCGCCAGTTCATCTTGGTCCCTCCTGTGTGGTGGACACATATCTCTGTCCCGTGGAAGGTGTAAGTATGTGGCACACAGTCATGCTGTCTCAGAAAGATGTTTACTTCCATTCTCCTTTGACAATACTGCACCCTGAGGCTTGTGATCCCCATCTTCTTTTTTTCTTCTCTCGCCAACCCTGAAGACTGAACTTGGTCATTCACTGGCCAGGAAGCACTGCTCCACTGAGCAATATCCCGATTCTTTCTGTTTCCCTTATTCTGAGCCAGAAAGCAAGAGCCTGCCCTCAGGCCCCAGTAAGAGAACCCAAGTACCCAAATGAAAGGTAATGGCACTTTTTTTTTTCCGTTAGTGACGCCTGTCACTTGGTAGCTTTGATTTGCTTCAGTGTGCTTTGGTTTCTGGTTTTTTGTTTGCTTGCTGTTTGTTGAGACAAGGTCTCAGATAGCTTTGGCTGGTCATAAACTCTACCTATGTAGTAAGGCTGACTTTGAATTCCTGTTTCTTCTGCTTCTACCACCCAAGGGCTTGGGTTACAGGTATGTGCTTCCATGTTCAGATTCTTTTGTGTGTGTGCTAGAAATAGAACTATGAATCCCCTGCATGCTACATGAACATTCTCCCAACTGAGCAATAACCCCAGCCCTTTACTGGTTTTCCAAGTTGATTTGATAATATGCAAATAGTAATAGGAGTGATTTCCACACATGGAAATATGAAAGACATGATTAGTGATAGATATCTGAGATGCAACTATTTGTATTTGTACCATATCCCAGGTTTACCCATTCCTTAGACAGGCTAAGGAGGTGGAACCAGATGAAATCATAAGCATCAAATTGTACTTTGTATTCTCATAGGGTACTATTGAATTTTGATGTAGATGCCATATTAAAATCAGTCAGTACCCCAGTGAGCCCTCCACCCCCACCCCCGACCCGACTTAAATGCTCCAGACAGTTTTCCTCATGGTACCTAAGCTCTGTTGTCAGGTCAATCATGTCATTTCCAGAGTCTGATTCATTGCATGGCAGAGACAAGGCACCAGATTGGTTGCAAAGATGAAAAGAGGAGACTATTATACTTTCGGTCTACTCTGGACCACACCAAAGGACAAAGACAGAATGATATACCCAGATTGTCTCTCTGGATGACAGACCCAGAAGTTGGTGACATGAATTACTTGGGAAGCAGCCTCCCTTTTCTTCTCCACTTTGCCTACCAGGGACTGACTGCCATTGGCTCCTGAACAGCTCTGTGATGTGGCTTATCTTGGCCCTGAGCCCAGCCCAGAGAATGAACTGCAAAGAAGGTACAGAAACTGGAATACATGGGCTCGCTTGTCCCTCCTTTCTTCCCATCTGGCATTTTACCTTGACAAATCAGTAGCACTTGGAGAAATGTTTCCCCAGAAACTTTCTGGGTGGCAGCAAGTTCCTTTGTTGCTACTGACAAATTCTGAAACCTAGCCTAAAGCACTCTAGTGCCAGGGAGAACTGTGTCAGACATTCGATGTGTGATAAAATACTAGGGTGATGTGAAATACTACTTTGTATACAGAATGATTGAGATAGCCTGAAAATACAAATGGTAGCTCTGTGGCTCATCTGTTACCTCAATGCATGAAAACTGGGATATTCTCTCTCTCCATTGCAATTTGTGCATCCTTTGGGGGAAAACTATAAAGATTATACCACTAAAAGCAACTACCGTGTTTACTCTGTACTCAGTGTTTACTAACATGCTGCTCCCCACTGTAAGGTCTGTCTTGGAGGCACCACTGATATTCCAGATGTTCCTGTGAATGCCACCGTGAATGCGTATTTGAGGAAATTCAAGTGGTAGGTGCCAATTCCAAATACTTCCTGACTACCCTGGGGTGGGGTAGGTCATTTTTGCATTGCTGAAAATAACTTATCATTTTGTTTACCTTGGGAATAATGGGGTACACACCTAAATTGACTGCAGGCCATCCCAGGGCCTTCTCAATGATATAGTCAATGGGAATTGTCAGGATGTGCTCCATATAAGTGGAAGAGTCAAACTGGGGGTGCTTGCTTCAGGTCAGACAGTATATCCTTTTTCAGGCCAATCTCACCCTTCCTTTAAAGATGATTTTTATTAGTTTTAGTTTGGTATATCTCTGTGAGTAAATATCATGTGAATGGGTTGCCTGTGGAGGCCAGAAGAGGTTGCCAGATCACTTGAAGCTATGGTTGGAGGCAGTTGAGAGCTGTCCAGCATGGGTGCTGGGAAGTGAACTCTGGTCCACTACAAGAACATTATGGTCTCTGATTGCTGAACCAACTTTCTAGAGCCCATTATACATGTATATATTATTTTCATTGTTTGCTTGTTTTCAGGTAAGATATTGATATGTAGTCAGGGGTAACCTGGATCTTGCCTTGCTTATACACAAGGCTGGCCTTGAAATCACAGGGAGCCACCTCCCTAGTTATGATGTTAGAGACATGCATCAGCCCACGTCAGATATTTCACTGATTGGCTACCACCCAAGCACCTAAGGCTTGAGTTCTTTGTATGAAAACAAAAGTCCAATATAAACCAGCCATCTTCTCTCTTTGAGTGTGAACGTGTGTGTGTGTGTGTGTGTGTGTGCATGCATGCAGTGGAGGAGGCTTTGCTCTACACCTATAAGTAACAGGATTCATGAACCAGTAAGAAGTTATTAGTGACAAGAGTCAAGCTGATTGCCTAAATGCAAAATTTCACTCCTACATCTGAACTCCAATGAGAAAAATTAGCATACTTCAATGGCATCTGTGTCTTCATGAAAAGTAAAACTTTTACTTTCTTTTTCTACAAAGGCAAAAAAATAGTTACTTTGCTAGTATATTGTCTAATTCAGTTGTTCTAAGGTGATTATAACCATCACCAAAGATTAGCTAGTTGCTGCATGCAGGCAATCAAGCAGTTTGTAGAAAGGACATCCCAGTGATGCGGGATCATCTACTACTTCATGGAACAAATATGGACACTGAAATGAAGAGCTTATTTGTCTTGCCACGATCAGTCAATTCAGTTGGAATTCAAATCCCAGCCTCTTTGGCTCTTGGGCCCTGTTATTACCTGCTGGCTTGCCATGGCCATCACATGCCCTTCCTAGTCACCATTGGCTAAAGGGGGAAATCAGGTCCCTCCTCTGTCTCCTAGAACAAAAGTGAGAAGTCTTCAGAAGTGACAGTGCTTTGGGAAGACTACTGGTTTTAGGATGTCTAGATTGGCTGCCATTCAACCTGTGCCATTGCCCTTTTGGAGCTCAGTTACCTAATCTGAAATTGGTAATAACAAGGGACATGGTTTGTCAGCTCTCCCGCTAACTGTAAATTATAACTATTTTAATGTACTATAATTCTGTGGAACACACACTTCCCACCACTTCTGGGTTTTCACTATCTCATAACAAGTGCAAGGCATAGGAAATGGGCGGTCCTGTAGAGGGTGCTATGAGCACCAGCATCCTGCATTGGTGGACCCATTTCAACAGCTGTCCCAACTTCTGATCAGTTGCCTCCCAGGGTTTCCTTGTGGTCTTCAAACTGGCTTCCTAACTTCAGAATCTGCTTGAAGTCATGCCCTGGTCTGGCACATGTTTTTCCAACTTCATATCCAGCTCCAGTGCCATTTATTAGGGAAAATTTGCTCAACCCTTTAATTCTAGATTTTTCTTTTTCTGCAGCTACTTCTCCAAATTACCCTTTCTTTAGTCAGTTAATAATGTCTGGCTCTTTATGTTTATTCTTGTATAAGGAGCACACAGCTTGGATCTGGCTCAGCAGAATCTAACCAAGCCTATCAGGAGAACTGACATATTACATGGGTAGTGATCTGCTACTTAAGTCTACATTTTGTTTTTTGAGGTGCAGAGAGGATGGTAAGCCAATCTTTTGGGAGCTCCATGAGGAAATTCCTCTCAGTCCACCAAGCAATGTATCTCAAAGCCACGTGCTTTCCTGAGTGTAATTTTATGTTTTCTCCATTTCCAAACAGCAAGTAATCTCACAGATCAATGCCTGAGACCAAAGAGACTTATGAATGTTAAGAAGATTATGCACATAAATGTACCAATATGACAGCCACGCAAAGAAGAATGGTAATACAGCACCGAGCACTAGTTTATCAACCTTTGCCACTTACAAAATTCACAGCCAATTTAATTAAAAATATAACAGCTCTGAAAGCTGCTAAAATGACTACAACAATAATCAATCATTTTGTAATAGTGTTGAAGATCCATTAGGGACGGTGCTCTGGATGCCAACTCCTTTAAGCCCAGAGAGTAGGAGCATTGCCTTCTATACAATCAATGTCACTGGATTTAAAATACTGACTATCTATAAAGAAGAAAATACCAAACATCTTTATAACCCACATTTTTATGGTCAAAACTTGCTTAGAGAGGTGCTTTGAATTTATTCACTATACGCTGCACATTTCATATTCAGAAAATTAAAATGGTTTCCACTGACTAACTCATTTAATCATTTAGTTGATTTAATGAAAAACACTAGGCATTTTTCTCTTCTTAGTTGCTAAGATTAATACTTTCTGTTCATTAGCAATCAAATATCACTGGAAGGTTTACATCTTCTCACTTAACTCACTGCCTTTTATCTCAAGAAATTCTAATAGAATTTAAATGGTATCTTCTAAATCACATAGGAAATTTTCTCCTAGTAACTCATTTTGTCTTGTGGAAGATGCATTGCTAGCCTGTGACACTAAGACATTTATCTGTGACTTCCTTTTCCAATCTATTTTATTTGGGGGACAGGAGTGTGCATGTATGTGGAGGGGATGGAGTGTATATCTTGAAGAAAATTATGAATGTGGCTTTTAGAACCCCTAATTCATTAATATCTCTGCAACATCATGCATCCTTTAAAAGTATATGAAGGGTCCCGTGATTTAGTAGTGGTATTTTAAGAGAAACCTGGGAATGTGAAAGCATTAAAAGTGCTAAGCATAAGCATCTGGCTTCCATTTCAGAAGTAATTGAAGGCAACATGTAAAAGAGAATCTGCCCAGACTTGATGCTGCTCCTCCACTATGCATCATTTTTTGTCACACACACCACTTTGTCACAGAGGTGCTTTTGCAGTTGGGCTGTCATAATAGCTACCTACTGCTCCTCCCAGGAAGTGCAAATGGAGGAAAAGTCTCTCTCTTCAAACTGCTCATGAGGATGGATTCTACTATGTAAATATCCAATGGCCAGATTAGTTTCAAAATAGAATAATCAAGTTGATGATAAAGTAATAGTCACTGGTTTCAAAATAGTATCTCTACACTTTCTTGTTTCTATACCAAAAGCATTTTCAACCTCAAATGCTTAATAGAAAGTACATAACAGAACTCTGTACTAGGATGGACGTAGAGGGTTGAGGACCAATAAGAAAGTACCAAGTCTGGAGCACTGAAAAGGAGTAGGGCAAATCTGCCAGTTTGTAGTAAGCAAGAAAAACAGGTGAGTAGCCAGCCATCTAGGGAGACAGAGTTCATTGGCCTTTCACTAAAAGGTGTCTGCTATGTATGTATGTATGTATGTATGTATGTATGTATGTATGTGTGTGTGTATGTATGTGTGTAAGTACATGCTCATACCTGTGTAGATACGTGTATAAATAAATGTTTACCTTCTTCACTGTGTAGTTGTATTGTTGATTGGTTGTAGCACTAGAAAACAACTTAGAGAAAATAAAATCTCAAGGAATTAGTGGACTATAACCCTAGCATAGTGAATATCATCCCTTAAGCACTCAATCAAATGATAATTACTTTATCATTCTGACAATTTAATTTCAATTCAATTTTATTTATTGTTATGGGGTAATATACATGCCCCGACACACATGAGGAGTCCAATGAACAACTTTCAGGAGTTGATTCACAGCTTCTACTATGGCTTGGGAGCATATCATGCTTGAGGGCATGTGCCTCTACCCACTGAGCCATTGTGCCAGCCTTATTCGTTTAGTATTTATCTGTTTTCTACATTTTAAGATCAATACAAAGCAACCCAATGCCCACCTTATCCAATATTTCTACCCAGCACTGCTCCACAGCTCAGAACTAAGTAAATCTTTTTAAATAGATCACCATTCTCCAGGGCCATTTCTACTGAGGCATTGGCAGAGATAGACTAGATGCTAGGTCAGCTTCCTGCATGACTGGTCAGCTTCTGTTTATTTTTCATGACTATGTGGACAAATGTGTTCTTTGTGAAATGTCTGAATTCTTGCCTTCATTTTCTGGCTCCACTAATGTTTGGGGAGTTTGTTCATTTG
Organism: Sigmodon hispidus; assembly: GCA_004025045.1. Lineage (NCBI taxonomy): Eukaryota > Metazoa > Chordata > Mammalia > Rodentia > Cricetidae > Sigmodon > Sigmodon hispidus. Next base: position 126,773 of record PVIH01003190.1, on the reverse strand, counting down.
TTTGGGGTTTTTTGTTTTGTTTTTCTTATTGTTATTGTTGCCTTTTCCCCTGCCATGGAGAGTTATTTTAATATGAAGAAAATTTTTCTTTCTCACTTGCTCATATAAGAAGTGTCCCCTCTGAGGCTAATGTACCAAATTATAAGCATAATATCTTACAAAAATAAATATATAATAATAAATACATAAATGTAAGTGACAAAAAACACAAACATAAACTGTACTATAAATTAGTTTTAATATTAACTATTTCACTTCCTTCAATAGAAGTCAGTTATATTCCATTTTTTTAATTTATTAACTCAGTCGGCCATGTTTTCCTGGTGTCTTCCATTTCCTCTGACTCTTTACAGTCTTTCCTCCCCTTCTCCTAGGAGAGGGAACTGATGGAGATCTCAGATTTAGGTTCTCTCTTTGCAAAATATCCAGCTGTGGGTCTCTGCGCGCACCCCTGTCCGCTGCCAGAGGAAGCCTCTGAGGTGATAACTGGCCGAGGCACCTGTCATCAGGAATCATTGCACTGATTGTTTTCTCCAGCTGTGTTTGATTCTGCCCTACTAGGTCTCTGTGCTTTCCAGCCTACTGTCCTTGGCCATCCAGCCAGTGTCCTTGGTTTCTTTTCTATCTGGCTTTAGTGAGGTCACAACATTTCAGATTTGGCCTCATGGAATATTTATTCCTTGGCCATGCTATTGGTGTGATGGTAGACAGAGAACTCACATTGTACAAGAGGAATCTCAGCAGTATTTCACAATTATCACTTAAGCACCACTGAAGAAAGTATTTTCACTTTAAGCTATAGGCTATCAGCTTCAAATGCTCATACTTGTTCCTTGGAGGAATAGAAGAAGAGAGACTGCTTGAAAGAAAGACAGACACTCCTCAGGACAATGCCTGTGTCAGTGTATTCAGACACATCTAAATCAGCTTCATAAGCATGTTAAAGCAAATAAAAATAAAGTAATATCTGTTTTCTAGGACAGTGTGAGGTGGGTTTCTGTCTTGGAAAAGAACATTTGAGTCCTCTGTGTCACGGTCTACTGAGCATGGCCTCCTTGAGAACTTGGGCCTTGATTTTAGTAAAAGTTAGTTGACTGAAAACCAGCACACTTTTCAAGGCAATCATATTCCTGAGTCCAGGGGTGTGTGTGTGTGTGTGTGTATGTCTGTGTGTGTGTGTGTGTGTGTATGTCTGTGTGTCTGTGTATGTCTGTGTATGTCTGTGTGTGTGTGTGTATGTCTATGTGTCTGTGTGTGTGTGTGTGTGTGTGTGTGAGTGTCTGTGGGAGGGAAGTATTATAATACTACTAGCGGGGCACTTAGGGGACTAAGCATCTTTCCTATCAAATACTCATAGAAGGAAGAAGTCATGAGCTCAGAAGCTGCCTCTCAAGGCTGCTGTAAGAGAGACAACAGCATTCAGCCACCTGAAGAGGTTCTTAGAAAAGTGGGAGTTGTGCAGCTGCAAAACGAATTTCATCTGTGTTCCTATAGTGACTAAGTCTTAATCATCATGACAGGATTTCGGTGGCAAATGGAATTAACAATCCCACATGGTTTGAAAATGTTAAATTGTTAATAAGCTCCTTAGAGCTTTTCTTCTTCTTTGAACCCAATGAATATTTTTGGCCACAAAACAGGTACATTAAACCAGTGTGAGCTGGTAATTGAGGGGCTGTCATAGCCTGCCTAAAAGAAAAGGGCCTCCAGTGCAGAGAGCACAAAACAGAGCCAACTTTGGGGTTTTACTCTGAAATCTGGCAATTTAAGGAAAGATGCCTTTTCATGCTATTTGGTAGGTTGAGGGTACTGGGTATACTCTGGCTGGGATGTAAGCATGCTAACAATGTGCCTTAGTGCTCAGCTTCAGAATAGCCCAGTACTGAGACTAAATCCCACAATTGCTACTTCTGTACTAGGAGGGGGCCAGTCAATAATTCTTAAACAGTCATGTCTATGAGCTGCAGTGTTCCCATGTATAAAGTAGGACCATAACAACTCATTGAAGTAATTTGGAGAAAACTTAAACTATTGTTCTTCGATTCTTGTGAAGATGCTGTGGCTATTAGGAGCTCAACATACCTTAGTTTTCATGAGAATGACATCAGATCTGATGGTTTGCACATCATACATGTTTAAGTGCCTCACCTGGTAAGAATTAAGTATCAAATGTCTGGTCACTGCCTTTTCATATTTACCTCTTGTTATGGTACATTTTCTTTTCTTTGGTTGAGGCTCTTTTTCTTTGCTGGAATGTGAACCCTTAGGAAATTAGGTGCAGTTTGGGTGGGGAGTCTGTTTAATGCTCTAAATGCCTTGTATATGGCTTGTACTGTTGGCAGGAATGGACTCAGCCCTCACCTCTTCCCATAGAAACATCTTCCCATGCTTAGCTCAGTGTCTGGCAGAAAATAGATATTCAGTATTCATCTGATGGATGAACAGAAACCTGTTCCTGACTCCTTTGAAAGCCACCTGTGATCAAGCTTTTACACCTAATTTCAGGTCTGTTTGGATACTTGAGTAAAAACCCCTATCAAAGGCAATTAGGAAGATATTTAGGAGAAATTAATAGAGCAAGGCAAGAAAGACGGTGCAGAGCAAGTAGCAATCTCAAGAGAAGAGGGACAAGTGCATGAGAACCTGGTGGCTCTGCTAGAGGACACCTTTTTGCCTAAAATGACAAGCCTTGTATGAAGTCACATGGCTATTGCTAAGAACTGCCACCTTCTGGATGACAGGCCAGTGTCAAACCCCAACTGTCTTATTTCCCATCCCCAGGCCTCATTGCTCAGGAGCTTATTTCTTACAAAAATTCAATGACAATTTCAGACCTACATAGCTCAGTAGTACAGAAACTGTCTAACATGTACAGGTTCTTGGTTTCACCCCAAATATCACAAAATCAAAAGAAAACACACATTTTTTTTCCTATTACCAGAGAGGAATTTAAAGAAATAAAAATTTTACTTGGCCATGGTTAAATGAGGAGACAGCCTGTATATGAGAGGTGATATTCTCATCTGTTGAATCTGCAGAGTGAAGGGCTTATTTCATTGCTGATGCTTGAGATCCTGTTCAGGAAAGGGCTGGCATTTTCTCTTCCCTCTGGTTTGGCCTACATTATTCTAGACAATGCCAAACCAACAGCCCTATCCTCCAAAGTGGCATGGGCTATATAAGTAGGAATACTGTGGGAGCACTTTCTACAGGCTCAGTTTGACACATGACTCGCTTCCCTGGCACACAGACAGCATGTCTCCATGACTAGAGATTGGGATTTTTTAACCATCAAAAAGAACCATGCTTTTGCCGCCATGGCAGATGCTCTATTCAATAAACATCACACATGGATTTTACAGAAATAGGATGCGATTTGAGAACATCTGCAATTCTCTGGAACATATTGTTGTCAAAATTTGATGGAAACTAAATAATAGACATCAGACTTCCCACCAAATGTTCTGCATGGAATTTTCCCCTAATAGTACAAATTGCTCCTTCTGAAACAACATCTGACTGAATTAAAAATGTGTCAGTCTGTGAATATTAGCACCACTGCCTTTCAGAGTTACCCAGGCCACAATACTGGTGCCCATTCCCATTGTAGAGGTGACAGAGGAGATATAAGTAGATTTTCCTCATTGCTGCTCTAATTTGCTGCAGATGACACACACTCAAATGACATCTGTTCTTCTATCAACCAGAATAGCCACTATGCAGGAAGCCCTCATGCTGGCCTATGTGGGTACTCTGAACACATGCTCTCATGCAATCCCTACTGTAGTCCTTGGAAACAGATTCTGTCTTCTATGCCCTCACCAGAGCATTGCAGCCTAGGCCCTAAGATAGACACTTTCTTAGCACATTCTATTTACAATATTCTAGAAAGCTTGTTCAATCTTGTTCTACCCAAAGGCACATAGGAGGAACCTTTCTAAAATAAAAGATATAGACTCTGACATTAAACCTCTTCAACCTTACCTTTACTGGCTACAGGATCATGGGTAAATACTAGCTCCATGGCTCAGCTTCCTCTTTCTAAACTGAGAAGATAATAGAGCCTGGTGATGAGGATAGGAATGTCTGTGGTTCTCCATCTAGGTACTAATTTCACTTTGATAAAGCAGATTTGAATCTAGGTCTATGGAAACTTATTATAGAAATAAATTATATGTTTTCTCCAATTTCAGCTCATCTGCTAAGTGATATAAGGGTTACAATCTTCAACGGGAAGATATATCCTTGATAGGGGCTTTGTTGAGGTGTCCTTAAAGGGAAGGTGTTTTCTCTAAGTCAAAAGAATGGTATTATCTGGCCTTGGACTTAACATTCCACGAGAACCAAAACATAAGAGTTAATACATCTGGGTCTGTCAGTCATGTGGTGGATACCACCACCAGAGAAAGTGACCCACTTACATTGTGCTAAAGAGATTGGAGAAATAATTATCCCTCCAATGAAATAATATATTCTTCCTTCTCAGAAAGCCACCTCAGAAAAGCATAACCTCTGTTTCCTTCATTCTGTCTCTTTCTTTTGAATACATCACTAAAGGATTGTGCTTTCCCCACACTCTGGGCTATTTTGATCTTTTTCTGCCTAGCTTTCTTCTGTCATGTGCACATAAACAACATGGTTCTCTCAGTATTCTCCATTTTCCTCCTCTGGTCAAGAGAAAACAGTTTGCTAGTCTTGATCATTGTCTTTTAAATTCTGAAAAGCCTTCTTTTGAGACCTTTTTAAAATTATTTATTAGCAATACTAATAACCCCCAAAGAAATGACAATTTCTCTAGTACCATAAAATGTCTCCAGTGGGGGAGGAGTATCCAAAATCTAGACTTCTGAGATCCAAGCGACTATGTGCTCTTATAATTTTTCTCTCAAAGTTACAAAATTACAAAGTTACAAAATTTTCATTACAAAAGAAACTGAGTAAGCATTCTCATTCCAAGAGGAGGACATAGAGGCAGAGCAAGACAGCATCAGCTCAAACAAGAAAAGGACCCAGTGCAGAAAGCAGCAAACCTTGTAGTTCCACTCCTGGCACTTGGGTTTCACGATAGAATTATCTGGGGACATTCCCCAGGTTGTCCATAGCACACATGGCCTCTTTCAGCCTTCCAGCTCTCCTCAGCATATGTATGTCCCAGGGTCTCCATTGCTACATAGGCTTCTCCTTTATAGCTCCTTGCAATGGCTTCTTCAGGTACCTTCCTTAGCAGAGTTCTGGCACCTTGTTGCTAGTCTCCATTATCTTATAACTCTTGCTTTTCATGTCTACAAAACCAGCATCAAGTGGACAATGTTGCCGAGGTTTCTTCTGCTCAGGATGAAGTTGTCTCCCTTCTGTCAGTCCTGGGCCTTCTGTGCAATCTTGGTCCCCTTGAAAATGCTCCCCGAGGTAGTTGTGCTCCATCAGGGAACCCCTTACAGTGCATTCTCTGTTCTAGTTCCATCTTTCCCGTGAGTTTGCACTTCAGTTTCCCCTCAGTGGGTGGGGTTTTACCCTCAAGGCACATTTCCTTTTTCCTACTATGAAGTGTGAGTTTCCTGTGAGCAATCACATCCGCTTTCTCTGCCTTCCTTGAGACTGGCTTTCCCCTCATTCACACTTCTTTCTTCTCCAAACTTTTGTTCTACATGCTGCTCCCTCACAGAGTAAACTTTTATTCTATATAAGTTTATTTAACCTAGGTTTTTGTGACAGTCATAGAAAGCAGATTAGCGCATCCTCTCAGAGAATTTCTTTGCTGAGAAAATGAGGTTTATGTATAAAAGACAAATAATATTCGTGGATAATTACCAGGAATGCAAAATGGGTTTCAGTACCTGTCAGTTAGATGACTATGTCTGGGGCAGGGACCAGAGATCAGCCCAGAACTGTATTGTTCCAATGAAGAAGGTTCAAACAATCTTTTGGTCTGACTCACTAATGCTTAAAGTTCAGAGGCACTGGAATCCTATATTTCATATCTGTGTCCAAAGAAATGTCCACTATGACCAGGAGGCAAAATCAATGTGTCCCTACCACCTTCCTTTACCTTTATATCAGTGGTTCTCAAACTATGAGATGGGATCCCTCTGGCAAACCTCTATCTCCAAATTATTTATGATTCATAACAGAAGCCAATTCACAGTTCCAAGCTAGCTACGAAAATAATTTTAGGATTGAGGTCACCACAGCATTAGGCACTGTCTTAACAGGTCACAGCGTTAGGAAGATTTAAAACCATCACTATAGATCATGAAATTTCAGACAAGTACGATTTAGTGGGATTTGATACTCTTTTTTTTATTCTTCCTTCCCTGAACTTTAAACTTGTTTCATTGGCCATCATGCTTTCATACCAAAGACTATACAACCTACATTGATTCAGTCACATATTGAATATTACCGCTAATGACTGTAGATTGATTACCTAAGCTAATTTGATGATTGCATCATAAAAGTTTAGAAACTCAGAAGAGATAAATTTCCCACGTGCAACATAGCTCAAAATAAAACATTATTTGGCTATTAAAGTTTTAGAAATTTTCAAAAGGCAAATGCCTCAAGTGATATTAAAATAATAATATAGTAAAATAATAATAAAAGTTGGTTTTGTTTTTGGATAAATCTGTGTTAGGGGTATATAGTTTGGGAAATTTCTCCTTTTTTACCCCATTGAAACTAGCCCTGGCTTTGAAATTGATGCTGTTATTACATAATTTTCAAGGCATTGAGACAGATTTTAATTCATTTAATAATTAGGTCAATAAAAACCATTATAGTTGAGAGTACCATTAAAAGTCCATAATGTTACCTTAATGGGGGGAAAACTAATATAATTTTGCTGGAATTTTTTCATGAAATTAATATTATAGAACTTTAGTGGGTGTCTTAAATAGTTTAAATAGACATTTTCATTAAGGAGACTAATCATAGAATTACATTTGCTCTGGTGAAGTATCCATCCACGTTCACTGGTTTGTTTTTTTTTTTTTTTAATCAATCTTGTTCCTTTGAAGATCCTGAATATTTATTACCCTAAGAACAGTGTATTAACCTCACCAGGTCACTGCTCCTGTTCCCTTCAGAGCTGACAATTTCTGTATGTTTGTGATTTCTCTTTGAAAAGTATAGCTCTACTTCTCTGAGACACTCCTCTCTCTTCCCACAGATAGCCATTAAAATCTTCTTAAGTGCCTTTCATCTGATGGGGCTCAGGAAGACATGCAACATGGGATGGGCTGTATACTCAAGGCAGAGAGGAGAGCAGATATAGTACAGTGGCTCACTGTGATTTTCATCAATTCTGTCCAGAAAGGAAAGTATTTTACTCAAGAGTCCCACTTCAGACTATCTAAATCCCTTGATTATGTGAATTTTGCAAAAGTATAAGCCCCTATGTACAGAGGCATCACTATCAGAATTCATAAGGATGAAGGTGGGGAACCACAGGTAACCAAAGGCCAGAGTCACAGCTACAGATGGCACCTGCTGTGCTGACAGAACGTGCAGTAACATCCATGAACAAGTTTCAGATGGAGCATGGGTGTAGACAACATGCATGTCTGCACCGGCAAGGCTGCATGAGAGCAGAGATTCTGATGTCAACAGGATGACCATTAGCAGCTCAGCTCTCTGCTCTATGGTTTCAACATCAGGAAAGAAAAGTCTGTGCTTCTTGGAGAAAAGATATTCCTGGAGAAAATGGTCTCCAGCAGTGGGGCTGGCAGAGAGCATAAGGATGTCCTTAAGGCCAGGCCAGTATGATCTCCTCCCTACCCTACCCTGTGTGTGCTCTCAGAAGTTCTTGAGAATGGAACAGTGGTCACCAAGGCATGTGAAAGGGTATGAAAAGGGTAGAAAGTCTGCTAGATGAAGTAAACTTTAGAGACCTATTGTAAAATATAGGCCCCGTCATCACCAATAACATATAACACACACTACATATTCAGATATTGCTGAGTAGATTCTATATGTTCTGACCATAAAAATATGTGAGCCAATAAGTAGGTTGAGTTAACTTCATCATTTCACAATGAATACACACAGCCAAACACTGTATTATACCTCAGATAGATATATAAATAGCAGGGAAATTTAAAACATCTAATTAAAAAAATCCCTGTATTTAAATAATGATCCTGGGGCTGGAGAGATGGCTCAGAGGTTAGGAGCACTGACTGTTAAATAATGATCCTACTATACACTATACAAATAAAGAAAATGTTTAATTGCTTACCAATTAGAGACAAATGTAGAAAAGGAAGGAAAGAAGGAAGAAGACAAGGTAAAGATGGTGTGGGAAAGGGAAGGCAGGCTTGAGAAACAGCCAGTATTTTGCTTCCAAAGAGACTACAGAAGACAGAAATCTCTGCCTTTGAGTTCATCTTCCCCTGAGGTGTTTCCGAAAGCCTTAGAAACAAGGGGAGTGTCAGAAATCACCTTTCTCCAGTACAATGAACTTCCTGTGAAGCCAATTATAAACCAATTTGCATCTGGACACCATGTTGGGTAGCAGAGGCAGGTACTGTAAACTAGGAGACACAGAAGAATAAAAAGAATCTCACTGGACTGGAATTGGTTCTAGTCAAGCTAAACACCGGTGGGTCAGAATGGGAAAGTTTAAAATGTAGAAAACAACAAGAGAAAAAAATTTAAAATCGACAAAACACAACTACTTTCTCTTTAAGGCCCAGGCTCTCCTAGGATCTCACAGACCCAGCATGAAGGACATTTTCTCTCCATGGATAGCAGAAAAGGAGAAGAAATGGGATGAAGAACATGTTTGGAATACTTTACGTAGGAATAAACAAACTATGTGAGAGGTCTGCTAGGCTGGGATTCCTAGAAAGGAAAATCTTGAGGAGATCCAAGAAACTCTTTTGGAAGGTATATAGATAGAAGTGTCTTTTGCTACAGTTTAGTCACTTTGGTCTGTAAAATTATTGAACATTAACCTGGGATCCACTGTTCCAGTAGTAAATATTTTTACTAAAATTTCCAAGTATTCTTCACAACAGAGAAATTTTTTTTATCAGAAAATGGATCTTTAATATCCAATGGTATCTTGCATGCACAAGTCCACCAGGTTCTCTTTGGGGACACTGTTTTAATGCTTCAGTGAAGAACTTTCACAACATCATAAAAATTTAAAGATTTCTCAGATACTGTTTCCCTAAGAGGAAGGAAAGGTGAACAGAGACCTTGGACTTGTGGCTTGTCAGTCTACTACCATTTTCTGCTTTATTCAACATAAACAGCAGAGGTTAACAGCTAGAAAAATGGACATCATTCAGCACTAAGAAATTATTTACAAACAAACAAAATAAGCTGCACACCACATTCAGTCTTTTACTCTGATGTTTGCCAGGAAGTATAACTATGCTCTCTCGGTATTATTTAAATTAAATTATCAAAAGCAAATGCTAAGTACATACCTCTCAGAAAAGCCCAGGATTGTAACACCACGTCTGCTATTCAAGCTAAAAGCTGATTACTGGTCCTGGAGCTATAAACATGCCAGACAATAATTTAATTGCCTTGCAGGTAGAAGGATAGGTAGCACTTTTGTTCTCATTCTGGAATGCAACGTGACTGTTTAATACAACATAATGATGGTAAATACATGCATGAAGCCTCTGCTTGACACCTGTTTTATGGAAAGAGAAGCTGTGCAAATTTTTACAAAGCTCAAGGAACTTGCCAGTGCCAGATTTTTCAATCACCGGGCAAAAGGGTTTCTCGCTGAGCAGCCAAAGCTTTTGCTCCTGGTTCATAGAATTAAACAACGAATTTGCAAAACGGATTTAAAACTGTAATGAGTTCCAGGTGTAGAGGCTATTAGCTAACAGCTAATTTGCATCCAGTGGTCAACTGATGTGTTAACCAGGAGCATGCATACCTCTTTCTCAAGTCAGCAGCGAAGACAGATGTCAACTCTGAGATCAAGTTGTACACACCTCAGAAGAGAGAAAAAGGCTATATTATTGCGAGGGAAACAGTACTTCAGCCTTTCATTGCGGAAGGTCAGACCGGAGGACAGAAACTTAGGAGAGGCAGAAAGGAAGTGGGCAAGAGGGGAGGGCAGGAAACAGTCCCTGGAGCTCTTCCTGTAGCAGGGCTTCAAAATCCCCAGGGTCACGGTCATCCCCCACTGACTGCTATGGCACAAAGAGACACAAGGAAAAAAGGAGACCTTAAATCTGGACCCAACTTGAATAATCACCTTCAAATAGCTGCAACACAGAATTTCCTCTATAGTGCTCCAGAATTAACCGGTATTTTACCTGCTCATGTGGAACTCACTCATTAAGCACTGTGTGCCAGCAACCACCCTTTATATGCCAGCAACCACCCTTTATATGCCAGCAACCACCCTTTATATGCGGTATTTTATGTACTCTCCCAGTAACCCCACATCGAGCCCCTATTATTTATAGTGAAGGTGCCTGAAGTGATGTGTACTTTATTCACGTATTATTTGTGAGACAGGATCTCATGTATTCCAGGCTTGGCCTTGAACTTGCTGGGCAGGTAACGACGACCTTGAACTTCTGGTCCTCCTGCCTACACTGCTGGGACAACTGTCTTGTGCTGTCTAACCCAGGTTACTCTGCTAGGGATGGGCCTTGCAGCTTTGTGCACACTGAGAGAGCCAGAGCACTTTACCGCTGAGCTGTGCCCCAGCCCATTAGTACCTAATTTGATAATAGTTGGGCATAAATGTTTCTCCTCCATTTTCCATGCTTCACTGCTCTAAGGGGTCTCCCTTTTTTAAAAGTTTTATAATGTGCATGTTATCACATTTACAAAACCAAGAAGAATTTTTTTCTTTTTTCTTTCTTGTAGAAAATAGGGAGGGAGCAGTAAATGCAAAGCTGCCATAATTAATTCTGGATGGTGAGAACACAGATTGTTATTTTCTTTTTTGTATGCTTCAGAATGTTTAGCTTCCATAAATAAATAAATGAAGATGTCATCTTTAAGCATGGAAAAGGCAAAGGAAGAGCCAGCCCTTGCAAGCATCACCGTGTGAGAGAACAAAGCTCACAGTTTGTTTTAAGAACAGTGAGACCCCTCACTTCTCAAAGGCTCTGTGTGGATGTCATGAACAACACTGTGCACTGTCTACATAGCATCCCAGCAGTGCATGAAGGCAGACACTACCATTCTCACTGGGAACCTGAGGGGATGTGCCACGGCATGCCCACTTCCTCATGCCCATTCTACTGTCCTCAAAGTTCCTACTCATAGTCCCAAGGTCCAAAATCTATAACTACATCACAGTTTTCCCTTATTCAGAAAGCCCTTTAGCCATGTGAGTTCTAAAAAAACCTGTCAAATGTTCTTCATTTTGCAAATATTCACTAAGGCTCCTGGTTGATAGCCACTTTTGCCTTAACATAAGCCAGTAGATGCCACGTGACAAATCTCAAGCCAGCTCAGGCTCACTGAATGTTTTCTGTGGCTTCAATGGACACCCCAAAACTGAAGTGTTAAAAACCTTGCTTATCAGCCTGTTGTCACTATTGAAAAATAATGGACCATTAAGCAGGGCCTGGTGAAAGTTAATTCATTGGCAGAAAGCCCTTTTAAAAGACACTGTGACCACTGTCTCTTCATTTTTTTCTTCTTTCCCTCTATAAGGGGACATCCTCTTCTTCCATGTATGCCTGCCGTGATGTATGGGTCCTGCCTCAGTCCCAGAGCAAAGAGGTCAGTTGACAGCAGACTGAAATCCCCAAACTGTAGGCCCAATGGTGATTACTACATACATTTTGTCCCAGGATCTGAAAGCTGATAATGTATCTAGTCTTCACAATAGTTTTAAGAAGTAGTTTTCAGTACTCACAAATTAACACTTAGATTTTACCCCAATAATCTGGGCTCCTAGTAACCTAAACTCTCATCCCCGATTGGCAATAATTAACTATAGCTAAGTACCTGTACTGTTAGATAGGAAATCTATACTCAGTTCTCAAAAACCTTTTTGTGATTTTGTTTCTTATTTTTGACCAATGGCTATTTCCTGGCCCATGTATCCAGGAAGGCCTGGATCACAGTTTGCCTTAGATTTTCTTTTTAAATGATTTTATTTCTGTCTCCCTAGGCAGATATAATTGTTTCTATATGCCTGGTATTCTTGCAATCCCACTGATAAATGGTCAAAAAGAAGTCACATGACCATTGCTCTGTTCTCAGGAGAACAGTGGTAGTTTGAATTGTACATCATAAGAAAAGAATAAAAATATGAGCCAAAGCAATCTATCCTCACTATTGGGGAGATGCTGTGAACATGAGGACTTGGGTTCAGATCCCTAGCACCCATATATAGCTGGTACAGCACTGCAAGTCTGTAACCAGTGCTGGAAAAGCAGAGGCAGGTGGTTTTAGGATTCTATCCAAATCCTGAAGCCACGCCTGCCCTGTGGACGGGAATTGCCTGGCCCTGCCCTGAGTTCTGAGGTCAAACTCCATTTAAAGATTCTCCCCTTCCACCCTTCCCTTTCTTCTCCTCACCCTGCCGGAGGGCTTGTTCCTTAACCCCTAAACCTCTCCCTCTCCCCTCGCTCTTCTTCTCTCTCTCTCTCTTTCCACCTATCTCTTCTCCCTCTTTCATAACAATAAAGTCTCTCCACATGAGCCCAGTCTGTCTTGCACTGTGCTGCCTTCAACCATGCCCACATAAGGCATGAAGCTGCCATCCATCACCAGCCATCAGCCACACAGGTATACGTGTTATCATAACATAACAGGTGGGTCCTTGGATCTGGCTGGCTGAGTATGTGAGCTCATCTCAAAAATTAGGTGGAAAGTAATATGGATTAGATATCTCTAGCCTTCACATGCACACATCACACATAAACACCCCCCCATACACACACATGTAGACAAGACACCCAAATCAACCCCAGCTTCCATGTGTACACTTAATATATTCATAAACATATATACACATGTATAACACACATGCATGAGAATCTCTTCTTTACATTGCACTTTCTACCTCTGTTAATGGCATAAGTTTGTGCTTTATGTATTCTAATTGACTACACCTTACTAAGGCATGTGTCAGTGACCCACCTTCCCTAAGATACTCTTTGCCCAGCTAGCAGAAAGACATGCACAAGATGGATATCACTCCAGTAACCATCAACTTCCATCCTGAAAACCTCAAATCTATGTTGCTGCTACATTTAGAATCTGACAAGAATATGTTCTTCCCTCCCACTCACTAAATGGAAAACTCTTTAGTTCTCCCACTTAAAGCCAAGAGACTAAAATATCCCCTAATTACAGACAAGGACAGGGTAGGTCTATTCCAAGTTACTGAGACAGGAAGTAGGCTCAAGAATGAGGAACTTACTGGGAGGTACTGGCCCAGCAAGGTTGTTATTTTAATGTCAATGATGAAAGAAAGAAATACAAACTGGCTAGGCAACTGAGGGACAGGGATTCTAAAAGGGAGCAGTTCCAATTGTTTCCATGGCTAGAAGCAGAAAAGGTCTTTGGTTCTGTCTAGGAATATTAGAAAGGAGCTCCATTTTCTTATCCCTGACCTGCAGACCTGTGATGGATTCCTCCTCTCCATCCAGACACTCATCTTTTCTGTCTTAACAGATTTGGAATTGGATCTCTGGAGTTTCATGGTACATAAAAAACTATATCTATTCCCAAATAGATATCTAGTCCCAAATTCAGCTAAATGATGTGAAGGTTTCTGCTCTAGATTTTAGGATTCCCATTCTAGACTTTAAGTAGTCTTGGAAGACATCAAGTTTCTGCTGAGGCTGTTTTTCTGGTCTAAAGAATGGACTCTTTAGAGCTCTGACCTTGGATTTAGATGTGACTACTAGTGTCTCCTCGCTTAAGAGTTAATTTGGGGCTGGAGAAGTGGCTCAGCCGTTTAGAGGACTTGTTGCCTATCTTGTGGCTGAGGCAAGCTTGTTTTGCTTTTCTAGGTAACTTGTAAAAATGTACATTTTTCTTTTTCTTTATTTTATCTCTTTTTTTCTTTGAGATACTGGCTATGGCCTGAACAGGCTTTCCTGGACACTTCCTCACCTTTCCTCTACTTTACCTGGACCCTACATCTTGCCATGCAGTTGCTTTGTGGCTCTTAGGTGACATACATACCTAACTTAAAAATCACAGCATTCCTTTTCCATCTCCCCCATCCTGTAAACTGCCAAGAGGTGCAGCTTGTCTTCTGTTTTATTTCTTTCAAATTTTACTAAATTTGCCCCTGCTTAGCTCTTGTTCCTCTTTAGTTTTTTTCTTAAATTCTTTATACTGAGATTAAGAATATAAAAATGAGGCCCCAGTTTCTCTAGTACCAACCCTTAAAGTGTCTAGTATTAACATCTTCTCTTGGTGATCATCACCTGGGCCAGCAAGTGGCGTTGCTTCCAAGGATAGCAGACCAGAAAGTAGCAGGAAAATGGTTAGCGGGCTGAGCAGAGGTGAAGCGCGGTCCCTTTGAAGAGTGAGGATTTGCAAGGCAGAAGTCCTCACTTTTACAGCATACTTTGCATATGAACAAAGGCAGAAGGAAGTCAGGCTTTTAACTGAAATCTTGCCTCTCACTTGTCACTTAGAAAAATCTTCAGCAGACCCTGCTAAGTAAAGAAGTTCTTGACCTTCTCTGGCTATTAAGAGTGACCCAAAATAAGCAAAGTAGCTCTGTTCCTCAAACTTCCTTTTATTGGCTGCTTTAGACAACCAAACCTGAACAAAACCGCCTCAGGGAGAAGGCGAGGTAATAACCTCTTATTTGCTTCAGCAAGAGATACCTCAAAGGAATTTTTTTTTTTTATTTTTTTTTAAGACTATCAGGATAAAAAGATACAGCAGAAATTTAAGGACAGATACTAAGCAGTGACAAGTGTTTCAGAGGTGGCTTCTTAGAACTGGGGCATTAAACACTAAACAGCAGGAAAAATGTGTGTACTCATCATTGACATGGCTCCCTCATAAAATATTCAAATCCTTCAAGGTAGGGGAGGGGCCTCAGGGGCTCTCCAAGAGTGACTATCTAGTAGTTAACAGTTTTGGGTCATATGTTATCACTTTAGGAATCCCAAGCAGCTGGACCAGACACCCAGCTCAAGATGCCAATTAAAGAGGAGCATAAAGGTGAAAAGCAGAGAAAGGAGGTTTAAGGAATGTGGCATATGGGGAGTGGAATACGACCCCAGGACAATCTTCTGGGTTTAAATAGAGGAAGACCTGGGGCAAAGGCAAGAAGCAAGCACACCTAAACAATCCCCACAAGGTGTGGCCAGCTTGATCTTAATCTCAACCCTGCTCCTCCACTACAGTTTTCTGGAGTACTTACTTGTGCCTGCTGGAACAGCTACTCCAAGACAGATGGTCTTCCATGGTCTGTCCTGCTTTGCTGTTCCCGGAATTCAAGGTGACTTGGGTTTAGACAAGATTGGTATCTCTCTGCTTCCAGTCTTGAGGGGGAGTGTGATAGACTAAGCATCACTGTTTCTAGATAGACAAGTCCTGGAGTGATTACCATGTCCATATGCAGAGTCAGTCTGGAATCCAACTCAAAGTAAAGGAGAACAATACAAAATGAAGGCAGAGATGCCAAGCATGCTTTCTGCCTTTAGTTGCCCCATGGGCTCTGGTTAAAAGTTAACATTTTTTAGAGAAAGAGGTTTCTAAATGTCTGTTATGGCTTCAGGTTGTACATTTGCTTCATTTAGAGCAAGGAGGGAATTGGAGAACCACAAGGAGATTTTATAGGTGTATATTCTTTTTTTTTTTTTTTTTTTTTTTTGATGTGGGGTAGGGGTTGAGACAGGGTGTCTCTTTGTAGCTTTGGAGCCTGCCCTGGAACTCCCTCTGTAGATGAGGCTGGCCTCAAACTCAGAGATCCACCTGCCTCTGCCTCCAGAGTGCTGGGATTAAAGGTGTGTGCCACCACTGCCCAGCACAAGTGTATACTCTTTAGATGTGACAGAAGCCTAGGTAGCCCATGCCTGTGACCTGTGACCCCAGCACCACAGCAAGAGTAAGGCAAGGAGGTCAAGAATTCAAGGTCAGTCTGGACTGCACAGTAAGACTCAAAAGAGAACCTCAGCCACACCAAAAGAAACCAAACAAAAACACAATAATCTCTCTCCAGCCCTTCTGAGCATGCTGTGCGTTCAGTTTGTAGCATTTTAGGGTAAAGGATAATAACCTGTCTTGGGGATCAGGGGTGGTTCCCATGAGGAAGGAAATACCAGCAGCTTGGTCCTTTCTGCTGACTCCTGTGCAGCAACTGGGAGGCTGATGATCATAGACCTAACTACTTAGCCAAGAAAGGCCAGAGCTGCTGCCGAGGTCCATTGTGCTCTGGGTTCTAGCCCTTCCTCCCTCTGTCCAAGATGAAGCGTTCTCTCACTGCTTGCATTAGATTGACCTAATTATAGTGTCTGGCATAGGTCTGAGAAGAGAAGAAGCTAAGAACTACACTGTTGGCCAGTTTCTAGGCTAGGAGTCCACCTGGAGTGCGTGGGAGAGGTGTTTTCTGTCTAGCTCAGAGCTGTAAGAATCTACTTGAAGCAGGATGCGTGCGTCGAAGCCTCAACTGCTCCATAAGGTGTGAGACTCCTGTGCCCCAAGCACTGCCTCTTCAGAGCTTGTAATGACAGACAAAAAGGCTGCTCAGGAATAGCTTGTAAAATTCTTAGATTCAAATTTCCTGTTTCCAATATTAAAGGTAGTTTATTTTCATCCTAGGTGATAGTGGTGGATTAGGTTCTCAACAGTGCCGGTCTAAGCAGAATTAACAGATTTACTGAGAAGGTCTCTGAATTCTTCCCCGTCTAGGGAAGTGTGTGTGTGTATGTGTGTGTGTGTGTGTATGTGTGTGTGCGCACACGCACGCAGGAAAGGCCATTCTTCCTGTACGTACAGGCAAGGGGCAAAGGTACACAGCAAAGAATCTGAAAGAAAAAGAAAAGGAAGGAGAAAAGGAAAGCAGAGCCGGCTCATCACCACAGCTGACATACAGGGGCAACTGGACCTAGCCATCCTCACTTCAGATCCACACTGGCATTTCTAGCCCATGTGACCTTTAGTCTGCTTGCTTCTCTCACATCACCCATAGCCACTGAATTAGACAAGTGCTCATAGACAGGCAAAACACACAGACCCTAATCTCTAGGGCAGAATATGTGTGTGGGACATGGGGTGTACACCTAGTGTATGCCTAGTGACACTTCGGGAGAAACTGCAGTACTATCGAGTGTAGATAATGAAAGCACATGTGTGCCTCATTTCTAGATAGAGAATGGGAAAGCCTTGGAGAAAACAAGATGGCTTCTCTTCTCTTTCATTGTCCAGCTGCACTCAGATAGGTCTAAAAGCAGAGTATCTTTAACCAGAGCCCCTGACATAGCTTTTGGGGAGGTAAAGCAGACTGGATGTCCCTAGTGCACCGACCTGAGTGTGTGCAGTCGCCATACTCTCATAGTAAACCCTAATAAGAGAAAATTCCAGAAATTTCCACATTAGAGAGAAATACAAAGACTATGGAAGGGTTAGATACAGTAAGAAAGCTCTAAAGTTACAGTTAGTAATGTTGGGCTATACCTAATTAAATATCATTTAATCAGGATTTCAGGAAAGCCTTTCCTTTGACCTCTCCAATGACATATATCTAAAGTGGAAATGGAGAGATCTACCTTATTAACACTAGTGAGAAAGATGTGATACCTTCATTAAATGGAACATCATGAGAATTAATACCTCATCAGAGAAGCTAAGCAAGAAAGTACTTTTGGGTATCAACAGCAAAAGCCAGGGCCTGGGCAAGAAAGCAGGGTATGAAATTCTGAGAGGAAAAAAAGACTTCAGAGTTCTTCTGTCTATTTGTTTTGCAGGGGAAGGAACTGAGACTCAGAATGTCTGAGTGGCTTCTTCTAAGTTGCACAGTGAGTCAGACCCCAGGCTGCCAAGTCCCAGGTGAAAGCAAACATCTTATAATACACTACTTTACCCTCATTAATCCCACAGCAGTAGTTCACATGGTAACTTTGGGAAAGTTGCATGAAAGGGGGTTATATCTGGTAGAGGTTGCCCAGGATAAGGGACTTCAAGTATAAACAACTGAGGAGCATGATAGGATTTGAAGTACAGATAAGATGGAAATGGTGATGTCACTAGGGTTGGAGAGAACTAACATAGAAAACATTGTCAGAAGAAACAGCAAAGAGACTTCAGTTTGGGTTTATACAGAAGGTAGAAAACTAATATGTGGATCACAAATAAGTAGGATCAGCTTATTGTACTAAAACATACATAAAATATAACTTACCACTTAGCTATCTACAATTCAGTGGAACTTGAAATATTCACAATGTGTAACTATTACTGCCATCTGGATACAGGTGTACCAAACCTGTGTCTAGTAACCCTGGAATGCAAGTTACGGGATCGCTAGGAATATAGTCCAACATGTTTATAGATGATCATAGCATGCTGTAATATCAAAAGGTTAGTTTTCCCTTGATTATTCTAGATTATTATTATTATTCTTTACCCTAAAGGAAAACTGCGTACTCGTTAAGTAATAATTCCTTTTTCTATCTTTACCTGTCTCCAACGCTGTCGACCACTAATGTGCTTTCTGCCACTCTTTATTTGCCTATTACAGATATTTAGTGTGTGTGTAAATAGCATCATGCAATGCATATCCTTTTAGTGTCTGGGGAAGATTTGTGTGTGAGCATGTGCGTGAGCGTGTGAGGAGGTTGTATTTGTGTGCTTGAACCCAGAGCTCAACTTTAGGTATGTCTGCATTGGTTGTTCTTCACCTGATTCTTTTGACACAGTTTGTCTTTGAGCTTTGAGTTCAGCTCTTAAGCAAGAACTATAACTCAAGTAAAACTCACCAGTTAGGCTTCAGCAAACATCAGGGAGTCTCCCTTTTCTGCCTTCCCCTCAGCTCTAGGTTTACAGATGTGTGCTTTTAAATGGGTACTGGGGACTTGAACTCAGTTCCTTGTGCTTGTGTGGGACACATTTACTGACTGAGTCATCTCTCCAGCCATGGAGATGCTTGTATTGCATATCCCCAGCTATGTTTGCAAGTAACCAACCTGCTTTGTAAAGGAGCTTGGGGGAAGTATCCAGTTCAGGTGTAAGCTACAAGTCTGTACAATGGGGTTACTGTGCAGAGGACTCTGGCAGGACATGGAACTGTCCTTGACAAGACCCTGGATCACCTCATCACCTTCCACACTACTGGGGTTGAGGAGGGAGGTGGAACACTCTACTCCGGTGATATTTTGTTTGTGCTCTAACAAATAAAGCTTGCCTAAAGATCAGAGGGGAGAGCTAGATTAGTTAGCCATAGAGGCCAGGCCATGGTTGGTAGTACTTTGCACATGGGAGAGACAAAATATTTACTGCTAGGTGCCACTCAAAGTTTATTTAGGGGGTTCGGATATCCAGAGAAGGGATGGGGAGAAAGAAGAAAAGAAAGAAAGAAGAGGAAGAAGGAAAGAAGAAAGCACCCACTGCCAGGTGTCATTTCTTTTTAAGGGAGCTGGTGGGCATACAGCCATGCCTAGGGGCATGCCAGGACACAGCCAAGCCTGGGAGCATGCTCTGCTGGTGGTGCACCCGCCTGCAGCATGACTGGAAACACCTATGGTGGCACATGCCTTTAACCCTAGAACTAGGGAGGTTGAGACAGGAAGTGATATGGCTGGGCAGCAAGAAGAATGTAAGTCAGGAGGAGACAGGAGCTCAGGCCTTTTGGCTGAGGATTGCTTAGAGGTAAGAAGTCTCTCTAGTGACTGGCTCCTCTGATCTCTTAGCATTTATCCCGATATCTGACTCTGGGTTTTTATTAATAAGACAAATTAGAATTCACATTATACTCTAGTATAAGTTAAAGCAGGTCCAGATGGTCAGCAACTCCTGCTGATCCCACACCTCCCTGTTCTTCTTCTGCCTCACTTCTATAGACAATTGTTTGCTAATTTCCCAGACACTGTGCAGGCTTCTTCGCACTGGAGCATGTCTGACCAGGAAGCACAGCTTTCTGAGTTAAACGCAGTTTCAGCTAATAGCACAGCCAGGATTATATTAAAAACAGGTAAAGCAAGTGTCATTTAAGCTTCAACTACACTGATTTGGTCCAATAAACTCAGGGATGATCTACAAATGTTGGCAATAAGGGCAATAAAACTAGTTACAAAGAGCCTATAAAGTAAAAATGATGTTTTCTGATGTTCTATGTGCAACTCTCTCTCTCTCTCTCTCTCTCTCTCTCTCTCTCTCTCTCTCACACACACACACACACACACACACACACACACAGCAAATACTGATAAAAATCACATCTTTCAGCTGCAATATCTAAACCAGCTCAGAGGATAGGCATTGGTTTTGAGCATCTAAGTGGGGTGGGTAGATTTCATACTATGACTTTAAACCATGTTAGAGATTTAGATCTCCTTTGTATCTTGTGATAAACACTGGAATGGCATTAAAACAAACAACTCCATACCAGCAACTGGCAAGACAGCCCCATGAGTAAGCACACTTTCCCATAAGCCTGCCAATCTTCCTTGGATCCCCCAAATCCTTAAGGTGAAATGAAAGAACTAACTCTTGCAGGGTGCCCTCTGACCTCTGTGCATATAGGCACACACACACACACACACACACACACACACACAAATAAATAAACAAACTAATCAAAGGATCAAAAACCCTATAACTGACTAAATATTATCTGTCATTAGAAAGCCACGTCTACTTGGTACCTCACAATGTGTCCCTGTTTGGAAATAAAATCTAGGGAGATGCAGTTAGTGACGATGAGGTAATAAACGCTGGCTAGGGAAAGTGTTAACTTTAAAGCCTGCTGCTCAGTTTTTTCCAGGTCATTAGAAGGCATACGGAGAAGAATGACAGATAAATACAGCCAGAAACTGGAGGTGTATCTCTGTAAACGGGGCAACACTGAAAACTCCTGCCAACCACTAGAGGTCAGCATAGAGGACGGCTCATCGTCCTCTGACTCTGATCAAGGCTTGAATCTGGCTCCCAGCCTGCAGACTTGGATAAGTTCCTACTGCTTACTCCAACCAGTGCTTCCTCTCATCCAACTACACCGACCAGTTTTAAAGATGGAAAAGATGAGTTCTCATCCTGAAATCTCATCACCATGGGAGTTTAATTTCTAAAGGAATATTTAGACAGGAGTCAGGTCTGAGCACCCTGACTTTATAAGGAGACTCTCAGTATAGGCAGTGAGTTCCACTGGTTCTTTGGTGCGGCTTGTTTTCAGGATGAGAGAAGGCAGACCCTTGCACTTGTTTGTCTTCATGCCTTCCTTTTGGGGGATTTCTTCGCTGAACCCACAAAACACTATTTTATCTTTGAACCTCTTACCTTATAGATGAGTGTATGCTGGCTGAATAGGGATTATTCCATATTGGTCATGGTTTTTATTACATTATATGGGATCCCTCTGCTGGTTAGTGGGTGATATATCAGTTCTGAGAGATTAGAACCAAACCAAAGATTCTTCAAATCTAAAAGAAAGGGGTTTGGAGTACAAGAGTTGCACAGGCAACTAGAAGCTGGCTACTGAGCTCTGGCCCCAGGTTCCTTTTAAGAGTTTCTGGGATGGATTTTGGAAACAAGGTGTCATTTGTGCTGTGAAGGCTATGATGGCCATCCTGGAAACCTGTCATTTGTGTTCCTGGGAATATCAGAAGTGAAACCATCATGCTTTGAGAAGACAGCATGCAGCATCTCTACCACATGAAAGGACCGCTTCAAGTCCTGGCCAGAGAGACCCGGGGACACTAAAAAATATGACAGGATGAGAGGTTGACAGGATAGCATTGCCAGACCTTGGCATGAAATAGGTTTCTGAGCATCTCATCAAATGTCTACAAGGACAGGTTCTCTCAGTGACCCTCCAAAATCAGTCAAAGCCAGCCCTTGTCTTAGCTATGATTTACATATAAAAGTATTCATCTGGCTGGACCCAGCCTGTCACTTTGCTTAGCAACAGTGGCAGAATAAGATTTCCCTTAGGAATGGATATTTCTTCATGGCTGGATGAGGTTTTGGAAATTGGTACTAGGAAGGCTCCATTAAAGCACCTTTATGACCTGATGTGCACAGATGTGTTAATTTATAGCACATTCGTCAGAAGACCTAAATTAATCATTCTCTGATGAATCTCCTAACACCTTCTCTCTGCTTCTCAACCCTCCCCCAAAATACACTGAAAAGGTCAACAGTCCTATCAAATGCAACACACTTAAACTTCCTTCCAAGCTTATAATTAAAGCTAATTAGTAGTTTTGGTAATTAGCACACGTAGACTTTCTACTCTCTGAATTAATAAGTCTTACTCAGGTCTGAGCTAAGCAGACTTTTTGCTCACTGGTTCTGATACCTGAACAGTGTTTGGCTGGTTTATTTAAAACAGGTCTGTTTAAAGAGCGGTACTGGAAAGGACACATAGTTACCAGGGCCTGATCTCAGGGAAAAGTAGAAATGGTGTCACTAGATGAAATCAGCACACACAGATAGTCTCTGTCTGGGTCTTCAATAGCTTATGTATCTCATCCTTTCCATGAAGAGTGAGCTCTGCCCACTTAGCTGGACAACCTGGACAATCCCCAAGACACCATGTTCTCCTATGTCACCCGTTTTGATCTACTCTAAGAATACTGCTTCCCCATTGGCTATGAGTTACTATGATATTACTGTTCTTTTTGACTCAATTTACCATCTAATGGAGACCAGCCACTAGCCAAACCTGTCTCTGATTTGGGGAGACAGTGACTTCCCAAGCAGCTTCATGTTCCTCTTATTCCATTTTTTAAAATCATTTATTTCAGTCAGCATGTAGGTATCCATGTATGCAGACAGAATTAAAAGTGCATTTTCTAAAATCAAGAAATCAATCCTATATTGACTAAAAAGAAAATCCTCTATGATTTGCACTCAGACTTAAGACAATTGTGAAAATAATTTTCCACGGGTGCCATACTATTTTCAGGTTAAGAAAAAGGAGGCAGAGAGAAGAGGAAAGGAGAGGAGGGAGGAAGAGGGGAGGGGGGGGAACTGCTTGATTGTTCACTGAACTCTTCACAGGGTCAGGGCAACAATGACACCACCCACCCTGACACAATGAGGAGAGGAAAGAGTGGACTGCAGAGCAGCCTTAAATTACCAAGACTGGCTTTAATGACAAATGTACTGCTGCTGCTGTGGTAGCCACATGGGGTCCATATGCTTCCGCTGACATTGAAGAGCAGGATGTCTGGCTCTATGGATGGTTGTGACTGAAGATACAATCTGAAGAGACAGCTTTAGGGACTCATCTGACTGGGGATCCTTAGTGGAGATACACTCTGGTAAGTTGCTAGGAACATAGGGGATCGTCTGCGTATTTTTAATTGTCATTGCACCAAGTGGGTAGAGGCCATGAATACTGCTGAACACCTGACAATGCACAGGATAGTCTCTTGTACCCTTATAACTTCAAGAATCATGTAACTTTAGAGGCCAACAGTGACGATGCAGAGAAAAATTGTGCCTGAAAACAGCTTCTCCTCTGCTTTAAAGATCATGTGACTCTGGGCAGAGGAAAGGTAAGCCAGACCTCACCTTCTGGGGCTGCAAGACATCAGCAGCTTCCTGGTAATTCCAGTACCTAAAAGCCAAGTGTTGGCTTTTTTTTTTTAAACATGAAGCTAAGGCCAACACTTTACATTATGAATGTGCCGTGGCAAACAGTTTAAGAATGATGCTTCTCTTTAATGAATCTTAAGTGGTTTATTACTGAGGGTCAAGTTGCTGCTTGCAGTGGGAATTTGACATTTATGAAAATGCCTAGCATTAATTATTAATGAGGACATCCTTTCTAAGAAAAATCACTTTCTGGATACTCCCAGCAGCCCACATTTCCCATCTGCGAAGTCTATGTTGCTGTTAATTCTCTAAGCATTAATTAAATAAAATTTACAATGGATCCAGGATGCATCTACCCTGTAATATTATGCAAAAGACAGCTAAATGCTCTTAGATTTTCCCTGCTAGTAGCCAACTATCACCCAGAGCTATTTACAGTCTTCCTTTTGTTCTAAACACAAAAACCTAGTATCTCTTCCCACTGAGAAGAAAACTATGCTTAGTAATTAAATTACACCACATTAAACTTACTTAACTTAAGTTCACCAGCAGGGAGAATTTTATGCCCCTGGGTTTAACAATAACTCCTAATCACGTTTGCCAACCATATCTTTTTTCTGTGAGTTGTTATAATTTTTGTTCCTGGGATTCCATTAAAAATGGTAATGTCATTACTCCTGTTAATGCTCAAAACCAACAGCATAATCCTGCATTTTAATTAGTGATTATAATTAATCATTATTTCATTAATGAAATGTTTAGTTGGTAATTGTCTTTGAGCACCTTACTCCCTAGACTTATAAGCCTTTCATAACATCTCATTCACTGCCTGTTTTTTATGAAGTAGCTCTGTCACCTTATTTTATTTTAACATTTCATGTGATTCTGCATCTCAGGCTCCAGACACTGGCTGCATATTTACACTTTGGAAATGTGTGGCTTCTGGCTGTCGATAAGGTTTGCATGAAGACTTACCCTCACATGCTCCCCTGCCAACTTAAGAAGGCGAGTCAGCATGCTCCCAGAGAGCAGAAGGCGTGAAGAGAAAATAATTTCTGGAACCCTTACTTAATAATAAATGTTGAATTCAAATTCATGGATTTTTTTTTGAGAGGGAGAAAGAGGCTAAAACAAAGATTCGGAGGTATTCTTTGGAATAGGAGAGTTGATTTTTAGAGCTTAAGGAATTAAAGAATAGGCTGGGAGGGTTGTTGAGAATTTGGCAGGAGGCGGACTTTCATTGATTCTTTGCAATACAGCAGATACTCTTACATGCTGGGATGGTTTGGGGTGGGGAGGAAATGGAACCATCATAAGGGCAAGGACCCACATATGCCCTACATACATGGCATTCCTAGCCTCTGGTTCAAATCCCGGTATACATACTCCTTACCACACAGCTGTGTAAGTGGTTGTTACATGAAATCCTGAAGCTATGCCATGGAAAAAGTAACTGATGTACATGAATTTAAAAATCAGGTTGTGTTTTTGTGATGAGATCAGGGCTACCAAATTGATGAGCAGTGAGCAGCTGTGCTCACTAAGACCTAGTAATACAGCTGTGTCTGACTGAGAATCCTGACCAAGAATAACTTATTACCCATCTTGATATATATATGTATATATATAATTATATATATAATTTTCACCTGGGGATTGGTTACTAGATCCATTCTGACCTTTTAAGGTTCCAATCACAAAACAAAGTTTGATGCTATAAGACTTACCCGTGGGAACCAATACATTGATTGGGCTTAGGTACTGAGCATGTGTGAAGGGTTCCTGATAGGAGCATGGTGGGCCAAAGCAGCTCACCTAGCATGAATGAAGCTTCATAGACAAAGCTTCCTCCTCCCCAGCCCTTATACTCAGGTTCTCCCTGAGGCCTACTCTAAAGAGTAGGGACAGAGATAATGAAGTGCTACCACATAGGTAGTGAACTATGTAGGGGCCTCTACATTCCTGGACTCTGTTCTCTATCACATTAGCTTTGCACTCTTTGAACTTTATCATCCCCTCTCTTGAAGTTAATTTCTTGTCTAAAGAGCACAATTGCTCACATTCACACCCATGTCCTCTTTAGAGAGTGGCAAATTGCCTTGTGCTTGGGCAGTATTTGCTCAGTGAACACTCTGGGGACTTGAGATTAGCAGTCTATCCCCAGTGAGGCTTATACAAGAGAACTGGAGGGAGGCAGAGAGTCTCTGCGATACCACATTTTCAGGAGCTGGTAAAGCCTCACAGAAACTGAATACAGAAGTCCTGGGTTCCGGAAGAGAAATGCTTTGGGACGATTTAGGAGCAAACCCAGCGCTAGCTCCAGACACAGACTGTTTCTCCGAGGAGCCCAGCATTTTCCTAGAGCTGATGCTTAGCAGATGGTGTTTTTGAATTAATTTTCTAAATTGCCATCTATAAGATCCGCTGTTTTCTAAAAACTAGTTGCTTAGAGGATTTAAGAATGTAATGAGAATGTTTTCATGTTGTGTGCCTGGACTGTGAGTTTGCCCTTAAAGCGGGGTTGTGTGCCAGGATTTGAAGGGTAGCAATTTGCCAGAGGCCGTTCTCTGCCCACAGGAATGTAGTCTCTTGGCTCTGCCAGCGAGGCATGTGTATGGACCACATACCCTGACTCACAGAAATAGTGCAATTTCAGTAGGGCTCCCTGTACTGTATGTCAGAAGAGAAGAATTTAAAAAAAGAAGAAGAAAAAGAGAAGGAAGCAGAAGCTGCAATGGGAACAGTCTAGAACCGTACTCAGGCTGTTTCCAGACACTAAAACACTCCTTTCGTATTCTTTTCAGATTCCAAAGCAAGTTTGAAACTGATTCCACTGGGCTCATTCACAACAGTTTTCTCTGCAGTCTTACTTCTCCTTTATAAAATGGGAGAATGAAAAAACAATAGCACCATCCCTGTTTTGCTAGCAAGAAAATCAGGCCGTAGAAAAGCTCCAGGAAGCCAGTCCAGCTGAGATGCTACAGGAAGAGAGTGGGCCAGGAAGGGACAAGGGGAGGGAAGAGCAGGAAGGTGTTGGGAGGTCGGAGAACCCAAAGAGAATACCTTGCCATTCTGTGTGACTGTGAGAGTTGGTGGGGAGGGCCAAGGTAAGAGGGGAGAAAAGAGATGCATGGAGAGGGGAGCTCTGCATTATGACCTTATATGAATTCTAGAAAGAGAAAGAAAAATAAAAGGAAGCTTTGATCCACTCCAAAGAGAGAGATAGAGAACTTCAAAGCAGAATAACAATCTCCTACATTTTGCCCTGCTTTGAGAACACAGGGCATCCATTATGGATCAGCCAACCTTCCCTCCCCACGATGCAGGCTACAGAGCAGTCTCAGTCCAGACCCTAAGCCTGTGCAGCCTTCACAACCACACAGTATGAGCAAGGGTTGATGATGTGAATATTCGAGCTGGCAGCTCTAAGAAGGTTAATTCCCTGATAAGAAAGGCTTCCTACCTTTCCAGAAAATGCTAAACAGCAACTTCTTACCTTTGTTTCAAAGAAATGAGATGGTACCCATAGTTACAAGTCAGTCCCAGTAAGATGCATGTGTAAACAGTATCCCAGGTGGTAGAAATGTGACCTCATCAAAGTCTCTCAATTCTCAAAAGTAAGTTTGGTAGGGCAACTCATTTGTTACTGAGAAAGTGCCCTCCCGACCCTTTATAAGGGTGAACTTTTATAGCTCCTGTGAACTCCACAGATATGGCAGGAGGCGGTTGGCACTGGTATCAAGCATCTGGCAGTCTGCTGGCTTCTCTGCCCTCTGGCTTAGTCAGGGAAGTCACTTTCAGCTCATCTGCTGGACCTTATAGAGATCTGGTCACCTGTCCAGAAATACAGTAGTCCTGCTTCCCTGATCTGAGAAACTGCCACCTTCATATGTAGACAGGGGTGTTAGTTCCAGGCTACATATTAATTGTAATGACCAGTTGGTATCAATCAGTGAAAATGGCAATGCCTAAAAAGATGAATAAAGAAATGAAATAATAAATAATGTTCTGGAGGTTTATCCTAGTTATTTTTAAAATATTGTCTCTGTTGAATTGAAGTACTGTAGAAACACTCCCATCTGCTGTGTTTCTTTTTTTCTTGCTGCATTTTATAGCTTAAACATAGATCTTTTATCGAGTACAGCTTCTGTTAACAATATGCTTGCTGGGTGAGCACAGAACTATTCTTTCCTTACAGACTCCAGATTAGGCCACCTGCCAGCAAGCAGACTAGAGCTTCCTTCCAGAGGGAAGCATCATCATGCTTTTGGGTTCTCTGCCTGTCTTTTGCTGCAGACCAGATTACATGCTTATGTGGGGCCCAGAGCAACTTGACCACACAACTGCTATGACAGACTTAATAAAAGTCAGACAGACAGCAGATAGTTCCAGGAAGAGCCTATGAGTGGCCACCATCCAGGGAGAAGCCAGGATCTAAGGGGAAATACCTGACATTCCAAACATTCCCTTCCTGGGAAAGGGACATTAACAATAGAAAAAAAAAATAGTCTTCAGGCAAACCTCTGATGATGTGCTGATATAGGTGAACCTTAAGGACCACTGACAAATGTTGAAACATCTCTAGAATTCACTGTAGCCAATGAACTCATAACAGGTACCCCTAGCCTGAGCCCTCCCCCTACTAAAATCCCTTGCCTCCTGCTGCTCAGGGTCACTCCTACTCTACTGCTACCTCAGACAGGAGGGACTCAAGCTAGCCTGTCAATATAGAGACTCTTTGCTGTTGTATTGGACTGGTCTCTTGGTGGTCTTTTTGGAAGTCTGGACTCTGAGGAAACAGCTGATGTCAGTGGGATCCTCCTGGTGTGACTTAAATAACTTCTGAAAATTCCTCATTTTAGCAACTGTGTCTCTCACATCATCTATTTGAGGTCATGTTCTTGTTTCTAAAAGCTTTGTGCAGACCATTAATTACCACTGCCGCTTTCTAAGAATTTTTTTCTTTACGCAATTAATTTGTATAGCTTATTTGCATATTTGTATGTTTAAAGTTGTATGTGTATCTACCAAGTGTGGCTACACGTACATATGCATATATGTTTGTGAGTTTGTATACAAGTAAATGTATGTGCATGCAAAAGGGCAACCTGGGGTATAGTGTCTCAGCAGTTCCATTTGGTCTCTTATTGGTCTGGAACTCATCAGGTAGACTTAGCTGGTTAGCCAGCAAGTCCCAGGGTTCTAGCCAGTTCCTCCCCGTCAGGGCCGGGTTTATAGGACAGGCCCATGTACTAGCCAGACATTTTTATGTGGGTTCTAAAGATCAAAATTGGGCTTTTGTGGCTCTTCAAATTTAAAATGGAAACACAATTATTGAATCCCTTTTTTGGAGACAGTATTCTTCCCAGGTTAGCTCATGTGTTTTCAGAAAACTCTCTGTATAATTGCACAAATTTAGGAAGATTGTCATTACATGGAGTTACACTGCAAAAAAAAGATACTTTGTAATTATTTATTAATCCCTTGTCAATAGATGTTATAGTCTGAATATGTCTGTTAAAATTAATGTCAGGACCTAAAAACAACTTTCATAGAATTAAGATTAATATTCAGAAGAACCAATTAAATCATAAGGGCTTTGCTTTCAGTAATGTAACCAGAACTTTTATAAAATTGGTTGAAGGAAGCACCCTGGTTTTTGGTCTGTTCTTTTTATCTGCATGTGAGGAAACATCAATAGCAGGACATCATCATCTTATAAACAGAGAGCAAGCCCTTACCAGGCATTGAATCTGCAAATACCTCCATCTTGGTCTTTCTAGCCTCTATAAGATTAAAAAAATACATTTCTATTACTTAGAAATTACTGACGACAAGGAGTTTTGTTATAGCAGCAATAATCGATTAAGACTCCTCTCTCTCTCTCTCTCTCTCTCTCTCTCTCTCTCTCTCTCTCTGTGTGTGTGTGTGTGTGTGTGTGTGTGTGTGTGCATGCTAGAAACACAGTTCTATTTTCAGCATTTACTAACCATACCAGCCTATACTATTGATGGACCAGGTGGCCTTAAACAAGTCAGTAGTGCTCTTTGATCCAAAGAGTGGGCATGCATGGCCAATGATTTGTTTAGGCCACAGTGCTTCTGGTACAAAGTAAGCCTTCTCATATAGCAGTAAGAATGCCTACCTTCAACTGACATAGCTCTATTGTCCAGTCTAACTTTAGAACTATGTTACACAGGAATCACTGAAAGTCCCAACTCCTACACAGAGGCCAATGATCAGTGAACACTTGGGCCAACAGATAATTTTTCTCCAGATCACACAATCAACCTATTGATACTTTTTGAGATTTCAGAGAAGACAATAACCTTCAAGTTTCTATTAGAAGAAAAGTGCATTTGGCAAGACTACTGTTAGTATTTCGTGCATGAAAAGAACTCACCAGCACGCTGCCACGGGAGCCATATTAGGTTTATTAAGGGGGGGGGGGAAGAGAGGAGGGAGAGACAGAGAGTAGGGAGCAGAGAGGAAGAGAAAAAGAGAAAGTCTTGCACGTGGTTGGAGATTTTATAGGGTAGGCAGGTGCTTACATCAGAGGCTTTGGAGCTTTGGAGCAAGCCCCTGCAGGTGAGGGCGTGGCCACAGCAACATAACAACCGAAAAACTACATTTATACATCATGACATATGGAAAGAAGAGGCTCTTCCAACCCTTAGGAGGAACATGGTTAAATGCTTGCTACACAAATGTGAGGACCTGAGCTAGAATTTCCAGTAGCCATATAAAGCCCAGACATTGGGGCACACATCTGTAATCCCAGCACTTCTAATGTGGAATAGGAAGCAGGGACTAACACATTTCTCAGACGTTCATGTGAAGAATAAGGGGAAATTTGGAAGCAAATGGGTAGAGAAAATTTCAGGAAGCCCTTACACTTAAGGACTGACACAGGGATAAATAAAAGAAGGATCTAGAAGGTGGGCAAAACATAAGCATGAATACAATTTTTGGAACTGAAAGCAACTGATGCATTACCTTCTTGATGTGCTCAAGCATAAAATCTGGAGCCTGGGTACTTCCTGTAGGGCGTCTGTGGAAAACACCCCACACCCATCATTTGCAGAGAGACAGCTGCAGCTTTGCCTCTTTGTGTGGTTTCCTCACACCCACTCCCCGGAAGTCAGCATGATTTCCCACAGAGCAGATGGGATGCTAGCTGGAGCTGCCCCTGCTCTGTAGAACTCTGCCTCTCTTGAGCTCCTACAGTGTCTAGTAGTGCAAACAAATCTGACTCACCACTTCCTGCCTCCCTACAGCTACTCAGCCAGCCCTGCCAATGTCTTACCACGCACCAAGCACCAAAGTAGACGGCTAAGTTGAGGAGTCCTGTCTTATGGTTGCAATCTCTTAACAGTTGTTTCATATATTTGGGGAGAGAAAAATAGACAAATGTGACAGAAAGAGTGGAGAAAGAAAGAGGGGAGGGAGAAAGGGAGGTGGGCAAACACAATAGAAATTAATTTTAAGAGAAGCCAGGCACCCTGGAGTCAGATATACACTAGGCTGGGTAGCCTGTGGAGTAAGTAGCTCAGCAGACTGGAGGCAGCAGCGTATGCTCAGTCTAGCACAATTCTGACATACACAGAGTCCTCAGTCCATGTCTGTTATAATTATATTTTGCATAGCCAGAGAGAGACAGCCTCTGAGTTGATAGGTTATTTGATATACTCACATAGTCAAGCAACAATATTCATGTCAAACAAATTTGAGGGATTTTGTAGAATATTACAGTTGCTAGTATTTTGTACATTAAAGAATAAAACACACTAGCACACTGCCAAGGAGCCATGTTAAGTTTATTGAAGGAACGGGTGGGTGAGGGGAAGAGAGAGAGAGTGCATGCGAAAGAGAAAGGGAGGAGGAAGAGAGTGTCTGCAACGTGGTTGGGGCTCTTCAAAGGCTGACCATGCAGAGGGCCCCAGGCCTGAGCCTCATCAGAACACCTCCGCAGGTGGGGGCCACACAGCCGTGTGACGACGCCCACACCAATAACAGTAATCTCTCTTTACATCCATGAGATACATTTTAAGACCCCCGTGGATGCCTGAAACCAGACACTACCAAAATATTTATGCCTTTGCTTTATGCTATATATACAAGCCTGTGATTAACTGTTACTTATAAATTAGCATTAGTTAGATCTGTTCTCACTGTGGGGATTAGAATACCCCTCCCCCCCAATAAGCAACAGACTTTCACTTTTTTACTTAAAGGAAGTGCTTTGGAGCTATTTTCTGGAGGATGGAAATTCCCCAACATGAAAACTCTAGACTTGGGACCACTGTTAAGGCACAGGCTTACCTCAACACACACACAGTCTACCTGATAAGCCGAGATGATCACATGATTGCTCCCAGGCAGGCTTACAGTGCTGGATAGAGGGATAACAAACACTTCTGTGGGACAGAGTGACAAGGGCCCTCAGAACTGTGTGCAACTTGGTACTTTCTTGTTCATATTTTTAGACCACTAGTTAGTAAAACTCCTGAAAACAGAAACAGGTATTGGTAAAAGCTACTGCACATTTTTTCGGCATTCTTAAATAGGCTTTCGCTTTGGTGGAGATACTTTTTACCACTTAAGGACAAAATGAGTCCACAGTGTGTTAACACCATGTGAAAAGAGTCCGTGTCTTGTGTCTTGTGTGTTGACAGTAACTGGTTCTAATCCTTTCTCTGACTCCCCATCACACCCTTTTCTCAGTGGCTCCCCCCTACCTCCCCCAACTTGTTACCCCTCTCCTGGCCTAGTGTCTTCTAGATGTCATCTAAAATCTTTGCACATGTTTCCTTTAGGGAAGGCTTGCAGGTAGCCTTCTCCAGCTAGTTCTGCAGAGGGGTTTTCAAAGGACTTTTTGAAATGCACAGTGCTGTGTATGTTTTGGTAAAACAAAGCACAGGTTGTGTTTATTTGCCTGGGTTTGCTGTTTGAAGTGCTGTAGTCTCCCTCCCTCCGGGGCCTCCTGCTATCTTCCCACCAGCACCTCCCAAGCATCCTTTCCTGCTGCTCAGCAGAGGTTTTGATGCTTTTTCAATAGTGCATATGCTGCTGTAGTACTGCCTGTTTGCTTTAGGTCATATTTCTTCCTCGGATGGATTTTCTATGAAGATCAACCCTACTTCTTTGATCTTTAATTTCAGATCTTGTCATTTTCTTTTTGAGAGTTCTTTTTTAAAGAAATGTTTCTTTTGGCGGAACAACTTTCTACAGGCCTCAGTGGGTGTTAATGACACTTTCATTTATCATCACAGATGAAGTGAGTTTCTAGGGGGACAGTTGAGTCCTATTGTAGATTGGAGGGAGAAATAAATTCTCCTGCAGTTTTAGCTATTTTAGTTCACTTCTGCCTCTAAGAAGGAGAGGAAGCTGAGAATACTGGCCACGTTTGTCCATGAAGAATTCTCTGTCATCACATTGCTTCCTAGCCTAGTGAATACTCAAAAAAAAAAAAAAAAAAAAAAAAAAAGAATGCTTAGCTTCACTCATCTACTTCATGGTTTCTGCAGAGAACAGAGCTACATCTAAGGTATAGCACTTAAAGGTAAGTATTGTAAGAAAAGCCTTCCTCATCTTACACATCAGGAATGCTCACTCTGACCAGAACAGATGGTTCCCATGGGGTCTTGCATGCAAAAGGATCACAAGTCAATGGACTGAGTTCTTTGTAGGTCCTAGGAATTATTTAATTTTCTCAATCTCTCCTTAGCCAGGCTTTGAAAGCCTCTATCTCTCTACTATAACTAGTACCCTCAACTCACAAAATGACTAGGTTACACCAATAATAAATACATATTTCCCTACTGGATGTTGTGGTCATTTTGAGTGCTGAGGATGGAACCCAGAGCCTAGAATATGTTAGGCAAACATGCTGAGATATGCATATCAATATAAAGGCCATTTTTATGGCCATTTTGTATTAGTCTACCCATCCATAAAGCCATGTATACATGTATGCCTCTATCCATAACTAGCAATAATGTCTTTAGCATTAATTTGTTGCTTAAAGCTAGAAATCTCAAGTCTGAAAGTTGTTTCACTAACTTTAACTTGGCAAATTTTGAACATTCTCCCTAAAGGTGAGCCCTGTGGTTATTTCCAGAACCACACACCATCTTCCCATATCTAAAGCAAGTGAGCTTGTAAATATCTTATTCAACTACTGTCTTCAACCCTGATCACCTACTGTGAACTCTAATAGACTTGCCTTGTTCTGCAACCCGCATCCCT
This sequence comes from Sigmodon hispidus, assembly GCA_004025045.1. Classification (NCBI taxonomy): domain Eukaryota; kingdom Metazoa; phylum Chordata; class Mammalia; order Rodentia; family Cricetidae; genus Sigmodon; species Sigmodon hispidus. The sequence continues at coordinate 92,858 of PVIH01003190.1, read as the reverse complement.
CTGTTTGTCACTTCCTGAACTAACAAGGTAGACTTACTTACTTGTATGGTTTGGCTGTTTGAAGAAGGAAGCTCCATGAGGTTAGGATCTCTATGTTTTCACTGTTGCGTTAAGTCCATGGGCAAGGTTATTACTGAATTTTATGGAATCTCAGACTATAGGAAGAAATGTGTCTTTAATGTCTCACTTAACACTCAGAATGGTTCTCATTCCTAATTGGCAATGAAGGACAGACAGTTCTCTTTGTGATTCCTGTAAAAGTTTCAGGATGTTTGTTATGGGTGGCCATTGTCTACCAGCTGCCAGTGGGGTCTATTAAAATCAGTGTAACTATTAAAATCCCTCCTTCACATTTCTAGAAAGCCTTTATGGCTCCAGTAAGAATTTGACTGTAAGGAACTAGAAGACATAGGACAAAGAATCTACTTTTCACATTGATTAATCTACTTTGTGGCATTTTTTTAGGGATCACTCTCAGAGATGGCACATTTTCCTTTCTATGTGTTGTACTCAGAAGTTTCCATCCTGCCCAGTCAGTCCTGTAGTCACTTAGTCCCAAATAATCACACAAAGTCTTATATTAATTATAAATTGTTTGGCCTATAGCCCAGGCTTATTACTTGCTAACTCTTACTCTTAAACTAACCCATGTTTTTTATCCATGTTTAGCTATGTGGCTTGGTACTTTTGCTCCAGTGTAGCCTTCTCATCTTCATTCCTCTGTGTCTGGTTTGAGTCTGTCACTCTGACTTTCCTCTCTCAGAATTCTCCTACTCTGGATGCCCTACCTCTACTTCCTGCCTGACTTCTGGCTAGTCAGCATTTTATTAAACAAATACAAGTGAAACATATTTAAAACATTATCCCACAATGTGTCTTGCTCAATGAATATCAATCAAAGTCCTTTTACACAATTAAAGAAAGCAATACTTCAAAGTGGAACTCAGCTGCTAAGTTATGATTACCATGTGTCCATGATTTCCAAACTTGTACATTAGTATTTATTCATTGCTTCTGAGCTCTACTCCATCCTTTGCAAAGCACACTATAGAGTGGCAACAATACTTCACCCCAACTCAGGATTGTACATGTGTAGGATCATTTGACATCAGACTCTCAGCTGATTTATCCTCATATTTTGAATAACAAGTAGGCACTATAGAAAGAGAAGTTTGACTGATTTCTTTTCACTGTACTAGTCATCTATTCAACTGAGATGGACAAACTGATGGATTAACTTAGAGTAACAGAGTGATATCTCAAGTTAGAGATGGCAAAGGTAACGGACATTTCTATGCCAAAATATGAATAATTAATTGTTTATTGTCTCCTGGATGCAAAGCATTGGACACCAACAAGTGTAATTAACATGACATCAAATGTCATCCTGCTAGGTGAAAAGGTATAATGTAGGTGAATAATGATGCTTATATAATGCCCTTACCGAGGATAGCTGTAGCTAAGTGTTTTACAAGTATTTTCTTACCTAACTATGGATCCTACACAGTCTTTATTTTTTCAGAAGAACAAAAACATAGACAAAAAAAAAAAAGAAAAAAATTGCCAAGACAAGCATTTATACTCAAGCTTGCCCAATACTTAGGGGCCTTAGTCACTATGGAATATATTAACTATATTAAGTTGTATGAAATATTCAATTTTCCTTACAAATAACTAACCAGGTAGCATTTATAAATTTTCTTTAAAGAAATGCATGGTGGAGTGTTCTCTGTCACTTACCCCCACCCTGCCTCAAGCCTTTGTCATTTAAATCCATCAGTCTCTGCAGAGTTGACATTTGATCAGAAGCTGTTCATCTGGAAGTGAAGTCACTCCCCCCCTTAAAGAAGCACTTAGCAAGCTCTCTTTCTTCCATTTCAAGAGACTTACATAAGAATCCCTTTTGATATCTCCTAAAATTAAAATAAAAAGCCACCCACTGGCAGCATAGCAGAATAACACAAGTGTTCAACTCTTTAAAATAGACAGAAATAGAACCAATTCTTTGGTATTTAATACAAGATTGTTCCATTTGATATTTTGCTTTGAAGTCTACTTACTCTCAGATTTTGATGTTTTATTTTATATTCAATATTTTTAAAATTTAGTTATCAAAAACAAGAAACTGAAGGATAAATTTATTTTTCTTTTTCTTCAGAATTAAGAAAGTTTCTCTGTGGCATGTACCATAAAGAAATAAGAAAATATAGATATAAACTTTTTGTGTTGCTTCAGTAACTTCTAAGAAATCAATACATTTTGGATTTCTGCTGCAACCCTCAGAGAACATTTGTGTATCTCATATTCACTGACATCTTTCTTTATTCTCTGAAGCAAAAGTATTCCAACCAAGAGTTTGTACCAGCAGATGACAGTATGCTGGCATCAAGCTTATATCTTATCACAGAAAGACACACAATTCCCTAATAGAAGCTACCTAGGACTTGATGACAGGGACTTCATGCCACATTCCATTGCTTTGGGCCAAGAAAAGTAGTGGGTGAGTCATTGAAACACCAGTATATTGCCTATATTATAAGCTTGATTAAAGCAGATATGTGGGAATTGCTCTCTTAATAGTCCATGTGATTCTTCCAAGGCAAGCAGCTTATTGAATGGTATATTTATTTTTCCCCTTTGAGGCAGAGTCTCTGTTAGTTCAGCTGGTTTCAAACTCACACTTAGATGTGGATTTTTTTAAGAGTATAATTTTTGTTAAAACCAATGGCCCTGCATACTGCATATATACTTGATTTGTCTATCTATCTATCTATCTATCTATCTATCTATCTATCTATCTGTCTGTCTGTCTGTCTGTCTGTCTGTCTGTCTGTCTGTCTGTCTGTCTGTCAATTTCACCCAGTTAATAAACAAGACAGATTTACTCAAGGAACTATTTTGTATTATGCAACTTTCCAAGTTAAACAATCCTTAGCGTTTCAAAGGCACCCTGATCTAACCACAGTGCCTATGGGAAAACACATAAGGAAAATACAAGATGAAATTTGTATACAGAATTAATTTACTTGTACATGGAAACCACTAATTGGCAAGAAGAAAGTGTCTATAGTAGAACAGGCCCATAGGATTGAGGAAATTGGCTCAAGCCAATTTCCAAGGCATGCATGTAATGCACTTCCTTATGAGCCAACTTGGAGTCTGCCTGAGGGCCTAACAACAACTGCTGTCCAATGCTCCTGATCCTGACAGCCAATGAGAAGAGACCACACAATGTCACCTGATCATGATACAACTTGGGTGCTGGGAGGAGGGTATATAAGGCTCTCATCACTGCTGAATGAACAATTCTGCTGTTTCCTTTTTACTTGACTCCAGTGTCTTGACCATTGACATTGCACTTTCTCACTCCATCCCCTGAAGAAACTGTTGGATCCTGGACAGTAGTAACAATGGTCAACTACCATAATGTTTCCAGATTGGCTAAGACATGGAGAAAGCAAAAGGGATCAAGAATTTTAAACTGTGAATATAAATGAGAAATGAGTTAAGGTAATCTTTGTAATTCCTATATATTTTATCTAAATAAAGAGTTTATATTTACAACTTAAAATTCAAATCATGTTTGTAAGTTTCTATTTTCCCTGTATCTTTGAACCAGTAACATGAGGATGTGAGAGACTAAGGGAGGGGCGGGAGGGGGAAGGGAGTTTGAACAAGGGGATACATGGATAAAAAATGAGACTTTATTCAAAAATAAAATAAGAAAAAAAAGAGTCCTTTAACTTCAAAATCAGATTTAGGGCCTACAAAGTGGCTCAGCAGTTTGTGATCAAGCCTGATGACATAGTGTGATGCCCAGAATGTCTGGTGGCACACACATGGTGGCACACACACACACACACACACACAGCTTTTTGATTGTTTAAAACAGATCTATAGGAGAAAACATGAAAATCTCAGCCATAAAAGTGCCTACTTCCTTTCTTCCATGCTGCCTCAGCTATACTTACAGCATCCATGATCTGCTGGACCTCACTGTCCTTGCCAAATGAGTTATTAGTAATAGAGAAGAAATGCTTATTATTCTGGAAATATCATGTGCTCTTCCCTAGTTCCAATGTCCTAGATTGTGAGTTCACTTTGGCCAGCTTACACTAAGGGTCAAGACATACTGGAATCAGTACATACCTGTCCAGCTGTTTTTTGGCTGCAGGCACAAAGAGGAAGCTGCATGTCCAGGTGAAAGAACTGTCACCCAAACTACTTCTGCTTTGAAATGGTGTGGCCCTGGAGGACAGTGTCTTCCACACAATGTGGAGCAACATCAATAGACTAATGCATTATGTTCCTGGGATAGATGGAGGGTATTGCTCAGAATAAAAAAAGATTATTGAGATAATGTGTATCAGTTTCCAGTATGGTGAGTGTAAAAAAAAGTAAAATGTTGACATGTAGATTAAACTACAAACATTTATTTTTGTACTTCTGTCTCTGAAGAAGCATTGTAAAATCAATTAAATAACCCAAATTCCAAAGGAGACAGGCATATCTAGGGAAGTTTTCTTTTAAAATTGCAAAATCTGGCAATAAATAGATGATTTTCACAGGAGTGTTCTCAGGTAGTAATAGAAATCTGTAATGTTAAGTAGATGTGCAATGGACTCCTTGATTATGGACTCTGAAATATGCCACATCAAAAGTATTTCCTTAAAACCTTATATTTTGATTTAGAGAACAATGATAGATTGTTGAAAATTTGAGGGATTTTTCAATGCTCCGTTGTGCCTAACAGGCAAAATAATCAAAGTAAAAATAAATGAGTCACTACATATAAACACTTAATCTGCCTATTTTTTCCAGTCTATACACTAAATGCAGCATTATCTTTCTATAGACACAATCTTCTTATTATTGGGGATCAGGTTAAATACAGCAGGTCCAGACACTCCAGCAGGCCTCTGAGTCAGTGCCTTTTGCATACTTGTAGAGATACTCTCAAAACAGACTCACACTAAGGACTCCAGGAGGCTTCAAGTGTTCACAGCAGCCACTTTAAAATTGGGTCATTTTCTCCCTGGATGATTTACACTAAATGTATACTAAAGAGTGCTATTCTCAGAATAATGTGCCTCTTTCCCCAGCTGTGACAATAAGGCAGAGTCAGGAACTGAACCCCCAAACTTACTATTTCAGCTATAGAGCTGTTGGGTGTCATCACAAGACACAGTAGTATGTAGCTTTAGGAGATGTATAGCTTATGTGGGAAGAAAGACTCAACATACCTCTTCCTCATTAGGTGACTTAGCAGGCTATTTCCTCTTCACCTGCATTAGTTCCTGTATAAAATAGGTAGGCACCATAACCCACCTATTTCTTGGGGTTCTTGTGATGATATTCTTGAATTTTATGTCTGGTACATGAAAGGCACTCAATAAATGCTACCAACTTATGAGTATTATTGACATGCGTTGCCAGTGATTCATCATTACTCTTATTATTGGCAGTGTCTACAGTAATGATAATCACTGATGCTTCTAGTAAATGAATCAATGGGTTACCTTCAGCAGCCTTCAGGGCAACTACCCTAGACTATTATCTCCTGATATGCAAAGACACAAAGTCTTGGAAAGATGAAGCAGTTTACAATTTAAAAATGAAAAGTCCCTTAGAGGCTCCCTTGATCCCTGGATCGTGGCAGTATTTCAAAGGCTGTGGAGACTTTAAGAGGGAAGACTTTGCTGGAAGAAGTGAGTCACTAAGGCAGGTCTCAGAAGAATGCTGATTCTGGGTGCAGCCCAAGCTATTTCCTACCTTCTGCCATGTGAAGAAGCAGCTACTTCTTGCTCCCGCAAAAGAGAGACGAGGTGTATCCATCTCTATGCCTTCCCTGCCACAATCTCTCTGAAGTTAAAAGCCTAATGCCTAGCTGTTCTTCAGCTATTCTGTGAGATATTCTGTCACAGTGGTGAGAAGCTAGCACAAGCAGCTTGCACAAACCAAACAGGCAATGAATCCAGAACACACACCAATACTCTGCTAATGCTCCAGAGCCTGCACCCTCAGGCACTGGCTAATACATTCATGCTGTAATGAATATATACAGCATGGCATCTCACCTCCCCCACAGTAATCAGTCCTGTATCAGGTTTTTCTCACTTGGGTACTTCAGTGTTATCAACAATAGCCTCAGAGAACTGCAACCCCTGAACACACTGTCTGCTGAATAACCTTAATAATCAGTGTAAAAATGGCTAGAGAGGTGGTTCATGAGGGTACTGTACTTGCTGTACAAACATAAGGATGAGAGTTAGGTTCCTGGCACTGATGTAAAAAGCTGGGCATACTGGCATACAAGCCTGTCATTCCAGGCCTAGGCTGGGGAGCTAGTTCAGTGTGTAAGCATGCTTATTGCCATGAACAGGCAGGCACATGAGTTAAATCTCCAGCATCATTGTAAAAAGATGTGCATGTGCATGCACACACCTGTAACCCTAGCCCTGTGGGAGAAATCAATAGGAGGGTAGCTGGGACTTGGTGGCTGAAACAGCAAGTTTCAGGTTCAGTGAGAGAACCTGGCTGCAGGGAATAAGGCAGAGAAGGATAACACAGGATATCAGATGCTCATCTCTGACCTCCATATGTCCATAAACAGGCACATGTGTGTATTACAGTATGTGGGGGTTTGAATGGGATAAGCCCATAGGGAGTGGCACTAATAGGAGGTGTGGCTTTGTTGGAGTAAGTGTGGCTTTGTTAAAGAAGGTGTCACTAGGAGGTGGGCTTTGAGGTCTCAGAAACCCAAGTCTGGCCAGTGTGACACTGTCACTTCCTGCTGACTGTGGATCCAGATATAGAACTCACAAGTACCTCTCCAGCACCATGTTTTCCTGCACATCATCATGTTTTCTGCCATGATGATAATGGACTCCTCCTCTGAGTGTATGCCAGCCCCAGTTAAATATTTTTCTTTATAACAGTTGTTATGGTCATGGAATTTCTTCACAGCAATAAAACCCTAACTAAGACACAGTACATATATACTCATACAGAAAAGAATCAGTATATGAAAAGAGAATTCTGCTTGGATATAATCTAAATGTAGAGCAGTTCCTGGGAAGAGCAGAATAAAACTCCATATTGTAAAACAAAATACCTACTAGAGAACAGAATGGCACAGTGGATCTTAAGGAGCATACTCACCACTTACTCCATGCCCAAGATTCAGTTTATGGCAAATAACTGGGGTGGCGGCGAATGTATTGTTTCCAGGGACAGCAGAGAAAATGGCAGACTCTTAGCACAGGTGCTACTGCCTCTGAGTGGCTGAATATATATCATCTTGCTATTCCTCCTCATGAGAGCCGTCTTCCTTGGCTAAGTTGAGCCATTCTTTTATGACTATGTGACCTGCCTTCATTCCTGGTGTGTCCCCACCCTCTTTGCTGATTTGTATTCTATCTGGAGCCCACATTCCTTGATCCAGAAACTACAGCCCCATATTGTTCAGCTCTTCTCTGGCCTCAGTCATTGAGTAAAGCCTTGGCCACCTCTCTGTTCTACACACAGTGGGCAGACAGCCTTCACCTTCTCATATTCTTCCTTTTATTCCTGACATTTGAGGAAAGTAGGTAATTTATGAAAACCACTTTATGCTTTATCATAATTAAGCTATTAGGTAGAGCCTCTATTTCAGCAGCCTTAGGTATAAATCACAGGGCAAATGCTGTTTCTAGATCTCTCTGGTGATTTCTTAACTACCGAGTCACAGGAGATTAGCTTCTACTATTTAATTCTATCTCTTGTGCTCAGTTGTATTTTCTGCTTCAAACCACTTCTCTGGCTCTAAGAGAAGGATGGAGCACCTCTACTTTACCCATGACATAACACATCCCATTGCCAGGTTAACTGTAGGACTTTATTTGTTCTTTGGAAATAAATGTGTTTCTTGTAAAGATTCATCCAAGCTTCTGTACTTAATAATAGGAAGGGTACAATCATGGCAGGCACACTGTGGTATTAACCACTGAGGCTCATTCAACAAGAAGGAAACCGTGCTGGGTACTGGAAACCTAGGCAACTGCCCAGCGCTAGTGAAGTCATGGATCTTGGAGGAGAATCTACAACCACCACCTTACTAAACCAGCACAATCCCTGGCTGCATTCTAAATATTTGTCCAAACACGCAGATTAAGGATAGCTCTCACCCCTCATCAAGGAAACTTCTCTTTACAAAGTATGGAGACTATTACAGAAAAATCACAACTAATTAAAATGTAGAACTGTGGGACTCAGTCCCAGCTGACACATCTATAACATGATTCCTGAACCCAATGCTCAGGCATTGTTCAGAAGAGGGACAAAGACTGTACGAGCCAAAGGGTCAGGGAGGTGTGACTGAGACTGTGTCTGGAAAAATGTCAGAGAAGCTACACCAGCCAAGTCTCACTGGTACTGCTTCCTAAACACGACCTGCAGATGACGCCAATGGGCATGCCACAGTAGGTGGAAAAAACTCAGGAGGCCTCAACCCTCAGCAAGACTTCACAAGCAACTAAGGATGCTGAGACTGGGAGAAAGACTTTTCTCCAGGGAAGAGCACACCAACTGGTTATCTAATACAATGGTCAGCCTTAAAGACACATACACACAAGAGACATACAGACTGAGCAGGCTGAATGTTCTCTCTCTCTCTCTCTCTCTCTCTCTCTCTCTCTCTCTCTCCCCTCCCCTCCCCTCTCCTCTCCCCTTCTCTCCTCTCTTCTCTGTATGTGTATGTATATAAAAAAGCAATTTACAAATGGCAGTGAATTTAAAACAGATGAGCAAGGGGGTATATGGGAAATATCAAAGGAAGAAAGATATAAGGGGAAAAGATATAATTACATTATAGTCACCAAAATAATAATAATAATAATGATATAATACTCAATCTGTCATGCGGTGGTGAAGGTGGGGAAAGATGCCCTCCCCTCCTTGCCCTAGCCCCCTGTGGAGGGCAAGGGAGCTGCAGCAATTGGGAACATGGACCGGTACCTCACCTGGCGAGCACAGTAAAGCTCTGTTGACTGGGTGCAGATGAACTGCCCCTTTAACTTGAGTATTGGTGACCTGGCCCCACCCTTCACCTGCCATATGGTGGTATGGGCGAGGCGGAGCTGCTTCCATAGCCCTCCTGGGGGTGGAAGAGCTGGCTGGCCCTTAGGTCACATAAGTGGGAAAGCTGTCCCTGCTCCTATACCATGCCTGGGCAACACAGCAGAACTGGCCCTAAAGGTGTAGGTGTGGGAGACCTGACCCTGAGAATATAAAAGAGGAGAATCATTCCCACCCCTTGCTCATCTCTGCAAAGGTTGAACTAGCAAGAACAATGCTGGAGAGCTCACCCTGGTGGCAGAGACAGGGGAGAGTTGGCGGGATGGCCAACCCCACAATTACCCAGGCCCATAACCAGGGTTCTGAAATGGCCCACGCCAACATTCACCTTATCTGTAACCTGTTGGATCACATGAAGGGGAGCATCCTATAAACCCAAAGCTGAGGGATCTCCATGACACAGGGCAACGACAGTATATTCAAGGGGAGTCCCAGTGAGAGCCCAGCATTGATGTGATAGTGTAGCAGAAACTAGGGGCCTTGACTCAGACTAATGACTCTTTGCAATGAACATTTGCACATAAAAATTATAGATAAATGGTTTACTGTTTGACCCACTGTGTCACACTACAGCTTCCACATTAAGAGTTTTCCTTTTTTTCTTAAATTTTATTGTGTTTTATTGGGGGGGTTGCAAGGGCAGAGGGTGTATATGAAAGAATGGGAATGAATAGAATCAAGATACATGAAGTTCTATGAAGTTAAAAGACAATGCACAGGAGTACATTGCTCCGTGTCTGGCAATGTTTACTAAACACTAAACAGGAAGTCTGGTCAGTGTAGAAGCATTGTTGGCTTTTCCTGAGGGATTGCTTCCATGCTAAAGCCTATGGGGTGGCACTTTCACTAATGCTAGCACAGGACAGAGAGGATTCGGGCTTCCCAGCCTCTTACTGAGGGCACTGGTCCCTCATTAGAGGTGATATTCTTATGAACAGTGATGAGATTACAGCATTTTTTCAATTCATCTTAGAGTAACATAAGCATTCTGCCTATAAGAGAGAAAGAAATACAAATGTCTAGAAAGATCCTTCAATGTAACAAGTCTGTAGGAATATAGCTCTGAATGTCTACCTGTCTATGTAAAATTTAATTAAGTGAACCATTAGAAATCAATAAGTGAATCCTCTCAAATAGATTCCTAAATATTTTAAAATTACTAATATGTTGTACCCTTTACTTAAGCTGAAGCTGATTATTACCTTTACAGATATACACCCATCCTGAAAGTCTGTAAGTGCTCTGACCTTCCGCCTTTGCAAAGTCACTATTTCCCTAAGAGTTACAATCTCAACACATTGATTACGTGGATCAAAGCCCTCTGACTTACATCAGCATGGGCCAAAATAGTCATTATCATAGATTTTTTTTTTTACTCTCCTTTCTTAATGGACTCAGCTTTTAGGTTCTGAGTATTGCTTTTGGATGTCACACCAAACTCAAAATCTTTTTTAGGTGCAGACAAATGTGAAAATAGCATTGCTTCCCTCATCAATGGCATTTTCTAGCCTTCCCTCTGGCTGTGCTGAGGTTATTGCATGCACACAAACTCCCCTTCCTACTCTGCTTTCACATATATCATGAGTATTTGGGGTAATCATTCCTTCTGTAACTGTAATGACAAGAGGGGAAGAAGGATTATGCTGAAGCTTGAATGTTTTAAACCACTGTTATAGACAGTACCCTAGATTATCATGAGCAAATGAATGCCTCTTGGTAGATCTGTGACTTTCCATACACAAAGGATCCAGCCTATCCAAACCAACAGACCTTAAAGATTGAACATATCGCCGTTAATGTGTCTCCCAAATAGACAAGCTCAAAACTCATTTGCTGGGATGAGATTTACCCCTGAGTATCATAGAACTCTATGAGAAGCCTCCTTTTAGAAACAGCAGAAGCAAACATTACATATCTGAAGACCACTGGTTCATTAAGCTGATTAGCTCCTTGTAATTCTATGAAGAAATTCCAAGACCTTAATGGAACAGATACTGGATGATTAAACTTAGCCATGTGGTACACACGCTTAGGAAGTAGCAATGCGGAAAGAGAAGCTATGACACCTTGAAAGTAATGTAGGGACACAAAAGTCACTCAGGAGAAGATAGTTACAAACACCACAATAAACATTGTCTTCACTGGCATCTAATTCTTCACCATTATTCCTGGCTCTCTATAACTCCTTATCTCAAAGATCTCCATTGATGCCATACCAAAGACAGAGTCTTCACCTATGTTTATAAAGCAAGTAAGACTTTCAGATCAAAACTTAAAATATTAGAAGAACCTGCTTACTCTTAGCATGGAAGAGAGAAGCACTTGCAAAACACTAGGCAATGAGCAGTTATTCTGCAGAATTCTCTAGGTTTCACAGGAGACTCTGCTGCACCTCACACTGTGAGACTGGGTCTTTACATTAATTGTACCTGATACTCAAGGAAGGAAAATGAGCCACACTAAGTCCCTTCAAAGCTTAGTGCTGCCAGGCACATTGGCCCCATTTCAGCTGATGCAGTCAGAACTCTAAGAGGTGAATGGCAGCTGGTTGGCTAGGATGCTGGATGCCATAGTACCCAAAGAACCCACTCAGCAATCTTCCTTTCATTCAGCTGACCTGCGCAAATGCCAGATGACTTGGCCCTTAGGTTTTCCTGTGTGAGAATATGGCCCATGTCCTCGTTAGGAGTGCCATTTGAGATCAGATTATTCTGGAATGAATGAGCTCAAGGACTGCCACTTCAGACTGTCAGCTGAATCTATTTTTTTTTTTTTTTTTTTTTTTTAGAGTAATTGAGTCCAGGCTGTTAAGTTTTTCCTACTAGGGAGAAAGAACTTCTTCAACTGAGTGTTACATAGGGGCCCAGCAGGAAGCTGCTTATTAAGAGAAATGTAGAGATGAAGCTGGGGTGCATGTAGGGATGGTAGGGAGGCAGTATACAACACTGCCAGGTCTGAGCAATGAGCAAATGAGACTCCTGCAAAGACTGGAATAGGCTAGGCTCACAATTAAGACATGCTCTGACCCACACAGTAAAGTTTTGCTCATCCTGAGGCTATTTCTAATTCTTAATGCACTATATGCTTATGCTATCATTTCTGTAAGCACATACTGAGGAATACTAATGCTTGGAGAAACACAAGTTTTCTGTGAGAAAAGAGGTTTTCCCAAATGTGCTTAGCAAACACTGCACCGTAAAGGCATCTCCAGGCAATTCTCAGAGCATGTTATTCTATATAAAATGTGGTTGAGTGGTACCAGAGCACAGAACCTGATTAACTTTAAGTTAGCCTCTCTTAAACTAATACATATTGTCATGAAATCTCTTACAAATGTCTCATGGAATACTGTTAGAGATAGTTGGTTTATTTCATATTGAGAGAACTGATTTCCTGTATTGATGTATGGCCAAAGCATTTCATTGAGGGCCTAATTACAGTTTTAGAGATTTAGTCCATAATTATCATGGCAGGAAGCAATCAGACACGGCACTGGAGCAGTAGGTGAGAGCTTTACATTGTGATCTTCAGGATGTAAGCAAAGAGAGAATGCAGTGCTGGCATGGATTTTTCAAACATCAAACCCCATCCCTTGTGACATATCTCCTTCAATAAGGCCACACTATTCAAACAAAATCACACCTCCTAAACAGTCCAACTGAGAACCACACTCTCAAACAGATAACCCCATGGAGACCATTCTCATTCATACCACCACAGTGGGTCAGAGAATGAGGTTACGGGTCTGTCAGAATTGTGGCTTGGGCACTGCTTTTAGCATCTATGAGCAAAGGTTTCTTGAGCAAGTTCCTCAGCCTGTTTGCATTCTGCTTCTTCAGTGCCAGAACTGGAGGGAACAGGCATGTACTCAGAGGCTACAATGGTGCCAAGCTAGGCAGCACCTGTAAAATGCTTAGAACAAAGCATGGCACCATCACCCTTTCCCACTCACTGTCCCACGTTGGGAGTCCAGAATGATCGTCCTTTTCACCCCCTCTGCATCCATTCCCTCTTTCTATCTATTAGGATCATTTCCACACTAACGCAGATATAGTGGCACACACTTCTAGTTCCAGTGCTTCGGAGGCAGAGACAATGAATCTCTGCATTTAAGACCAGCATGTTCTACAAAGAGAGTTCTATGACAGCCAGGGCTACACTAAGAAACCTTGCCTTAAGAACAAACTTACATGGGGCTGGAGAGATGGCTCAGCGGTTAAGAGCACCGGCTGTTCTTCCAGAGGACCCGGGTTCAATTCCCAGCATCCACATGGCAGCTAACAATTGTCTGTAGTTCCAGTTCCAGGTAATCACCAAGGCAAATAAATAAATAAATAATAAATAAATAAAGTTTAAAAAGGAAAAAAAAGAACAAACATACAAAAAAACGTCTTTTCTAGGGCGATGTAAACAACATTGACTTGTTCCTCATGAGGTCTCAACCACAAGCCAAAGTATAATTCCACCAGATTTTACTATAAGGACCAATAAGTTTATTGGCTTTAATTACAGAACATGGGTGAGGAGTTACTGGTAGCAGTGTGGGTGACCCTTGAAGCATCCACACAGCACGGGTGATGGCTTCCTCATAACCACGCATATGGAGTTTCTCTCCAATGAATTTCCTCTATCTTATTACATCCTAGCATCTCACGAAGTCACAAGCAGTTAGGGCAGGATTACATGCAGATGTATGGGGCTAAAATCTCAGGTGAGAGTCAGCTGCCTTTCCCATGTCCCCCTTTTCTGAGGGAGTATCAGTGGTCCACGAGCTCATTATGACTAAGTCTTGTAAGCTGGCATGTGTGATCTGTATTTCTCCAAGGACAATACTCCTACTTTGGCCTTCATGAAACTTCTGTTCTACCCTTCTCTCAACAGTCCAAGGCCCCATGCTCCACACTGAGCTTTCCTAGCTCTCCCTTCTTAGGCTCCCTGCCCACCTAGATGTGTCTTGTCCCTCCATCCTTGTGCTTTACACAGAGACTTCATACACTCAAATTTCTTTGAGATCTGGGGATCTGTCTTGGTTCTGGTGCCCCATAGTCATCTCAGTTTTTTCCTCTGGATGAGAACGTACTTGCTCTACTGAATTTGTATCCTAACTCTTAAATGCACAGCACCAAGACATTTAATTGAATTGTGTAACCCCTTTCATGTCATAGTTTCCTTAGCTATACAATAGAGACAGTTTTTATTAAAAAAAAAAAGTATAGCTACAAAATAGTAATGTTCTTTATATATTTCTCCAAAATTCATAATGAACTTAAAGAAATCATCAAAGTAATACTATAAAAAGTAGTGAGAGGGCTGGAGAGATGGCTCAGCGGTTAAGAGCACCCTCTGCTCTTCCAGAGGATCCGGGTTCGATTCCCAGCACCCACATGGCAGCTAACAACTGTCTGTAGTTCCAGTTCCAGGCAAACACCAAGGCAAATAAATAAATAAAATAAAGTTTTTTTTTTTTAAAAAAAAAAAAGTAGTGAGAACAACAAAAAGTAGAGAGAGAAAGAAGGAATAGTTTCTGCTATGCTAAATCCCAAAGTTGTTCCAAATGAACTAACAATGTACAGCCCAAACCTTCCACTGGATGTCATGAGCTATCATCCTATACAGTTACACCGCACAGGCTCTGTTATTGTGCTTGCTGTCTATGGAAGGTCTCCGAGTTCTCATTCTTCCATGACCACCATCTTTTCAGAACCCTCTCCTTACTTATATTTTAATATATTTGTATTTATGAAGAGGGAGTTGCCAAGAAGGTAAATAGATAGCCTATTAAACTTTTGACAGATTTCTGGGTTTTGAACAACTTGAGTAATACTAAATTTTTTTTTAAAAAAATGTTGAAACAAAGGAATTATTTTTAAAACTACAAAATTCCTAATGACTGATTTGTGTTAACATAACTTTCCCCATGGAATCTAAAGAACTGATGTCTTAGAAATGTGGTGATGAAGCAGGCAAACAAAGGTTCCCAGACTTGTTACCCAGGGGTGACTCCCTTTAACCTGCTGGCTGAGGTATACCTCAGTGTACTGCCATGGAAATACTACTCAAAATTTTGCAAGTGCAGCAACATTGCTAAGAAACTCTCTTCCATGCCCAGTGAAGTCAAAATATGTGGGAACAAAGATACACCAAGGAGTCTCTTTTATCATTCATTCTGGCATTCAGCTATATCTGTCATTCTCTTTTGTATTTCTGCTCATCCAAATATCATTTGATCTGAAATGAAATAAATCCTGTTATCACATGGATTCTCTCCAGGACAGTGTCCTCCTCTGAAAGGTTAACGCCATGCTCCTGCATAGGCAAATTCTCTTCAAGCTAACATGGATGGGTGTTTGTTGAGAAATAAGAACCTTCCATTATTAAATACACAAGAAGAAGATGAAGTGGTTGGACAGGCAACAAATGTATGGCTGGAGAGACTCTCCTGGAGGTGAAATCAGGGGCTTTCATATGATTATTGGCCTGTAAATTGTCCCTTAGTCATTAAAGAATAGAGAAATGGGAAGGAAAAAGGCAATCCATTCTCCAAGCAAACCAGCAGATACCCACAGACTGCAAGGTGCTAGTTGGTTTTCTGTCTAAACTTTGTGGGTCTGAATGAGAAGGACTGCATTGCTTCCAAAGGGAAAGTTATTTGGAGGCCACATACCTTGGAATTATACCATGTATAATTCCAGCACTGCGGAGACTGAGGCAGGATAGAGTGAACTGAGCTATACAGCCAAAACCAATATGAGACAAAATGGTAAGGATGAAATTAGTCTGAAGTTATCACACAGATTATGAGTAGATCACAGAATGAAATACATGTTACTTCTGCCATGAAGAAAAACAGCTAAATCCATTTTGAACAAAATTTAGCATTACTGTAAGACTTCAGGAGTGGCATGATGGTTCATTGAGTAACAGACCTAGTTGCACAAGTGAGTTTTCACCATGGTGATAAGGGAGAGCACACAATATGTGTGCATGTTTATATATATGCATGTGCACACACACACTTATATAAGCACATACACGTATTTACAAATGTACACACATGCACAAGCATATGAAAACACATTGGTTCTTGTTAGTTTTCTGTACATATATAATTAAATATATGCTCTTAAAAAATCATTTTGGGCTTAAGGGTAGCATGAATCCTCTGCCTGCTGGCAGTTAACTCAATAAAAATTAGAAAGGTGAAGGCCTATTCTCCACAAAACATTCATTATTTCCTTGTAAGTTACAAAAGCAAATATGCTAGAGTTTACACCAATGTGGGAGGAAACTGTCACCTTCCATCATCAGGGAATGGATGCTTTAGCAGATTTGAATTGGCAGCTCAGTCTTTTCATCAATGTCATCATTAATTCAGAATTTGTAGATGTTTAAATTTTCTGGAGGGCCAATGAGTACTTTCCTTTGGGTGATATTCTTTGAGGTAATAGAATGCTACAGTGCTTTCTGGCATTATATCATTAAAATGAAATCCAAATTCCACAAGTCCCTGAATGACCTAAGGCCTCCATTAAGAGTGTGGTAGGTTTCCCCTCCAATCACACAGCTGCAGTGAAGATGGGTCATCATACACAGGGCAATGGTGAAAGGTTAAGCCATTAATGTTAATGAAGCAATACAAGCTCAGATTTCTTAAGCAAAGAAGTTAGGGACAGAAACTGTGGCTACCACATGAAGTCTTACTTAAAATACCAATTAAAAGCAGGTTGCCTTTCTTCACAGTCCCTAAACTCATCACTGGCATGAAGAGCAAGCACTGGAAGGTTCATGCATGAACATGAGAACAGGCAGCTCGCAGTCATGACAGAAGCAAGGGACTGTGTGTATCTGCAAATGATGGCAGGGGTGGTGGTGGGGTCTGATCACATCTCTGAGTCTGCCAGAGGCCCATTTCTAAGAAGAGGCTGTTTAATAGCCAGTGCCTGTTCCTACTTCTAAGTCTTCAGTCTCATTGTTTACTAGGGATATAGACAAAAGCCCAGTTTTAAAAGTAGGCTCTCCTTTATTGATTTGGACAGTGATAACCAAGTTGTGATAAATGGCTCTTTGTGGTTCTAGGACATGATGAATTTGACTGAGTCTAGTCAATGAGCTGTTCAAAGTTCTCACACACGGAAGGTATAGTTGATGGTGATTGTGTTGGGAGGATACAGAAGTTCTTGTAGCACAAAACCCATTTGAGCTCATTAATTATTCATTAACTCAAACTTCTACAGATCATTAGCTACTAGTTAAATGTCAGTTAAAATGAAGCCCTTAATAGAAAACATTAAGGCTAGACATATAAACGGAGCCTTCTTGTGGGTCAGAATATGTTTGGTATTTCACTTGTGTTACCACACTTTATCTTTGTAACCACATTTTATTAACAGTGAATCCCTGTCTCTGACATCTGGTTCAAGGACATGCTGCTCCTCCATAGTGCCTGTTTTTCAGTTCCCAGCACACATGGTAGGCAGCTCAAAATCACCTGTAAATCCAGCACCAGAGGATGAGATGACCTCTTCTGGCTTCTAAGATCCTGCACTCATGTGCACACAGTCTCACATAGGTACTCATGCATACATATAGCTTAAAACGTAAATTAAAAAAGAAAACAAGTCTGACAGGCCTGTTGACTTTGGTAAGTCTAGTAGACAGAAGCCCTTTAGTTTGGGCTTAGGTTTGGCCAACTTCAAGCCTGTTCAACTAACATTTAATACAATCTGAGCAATGCTTAGCTTTTTTTTCTTTTCAGCATCTGCATATAGAGAAGGCCTCTCTACTCCAAATCACACACATTGAATTTGTTAATGTACTCAATGGACAACAGTGTCTTATCAAAAATGGTAGAAATGTCAGCATGAAATCTGCTGCTCTCATCGGAGTTTATTTTGTCCTGGTGGTACCAGGCTCGTTATTTTGTTAGTGGTTTTGAGCTTCAAGATTAAAGCTCTTTTTAGCTTCTAATAATGTGAAAATCAGTCATCACTTTAAAAACATATCAGTGGGACTTTTCCAATTAAGGCACAAAAGGCAGGCGCACACACCTGCCAACATAGTTCTGTTTGACACCTTGTTTTAAAGCACGCTGCATCAATCTCTACATAGACAGAGGCAAGTTCACCCCATACAGTGATATTAGTTGTTTCTTAATTATGAAGCTGTTAATACTGAGCAGCCTTACAAAATCATACAGAGTCATTTAATATAGGAAGAGTCCACGTTGTCAACACATGGCCCCCCAGCTAGCCACATTCTCCTTTCTTAAGTAAGCTAGCTAGAGATCTTCCATGTATGCTTTTGCATTTCTAAACTCTCCCTTGATGCTTTGTTCTTGGTGTAGAGAACAGAACAGGGAACAAACACACACAGGGAAACAGGACCTTAAGCAATCATGCAAGCACCCACGATCCACTGCTGAGATACCACACATTCTACATGAAGAGTCATTTAAAATTGGCTCTTTTAAAAGAAGACCTATAGGGGGCTGGAGAGATGGCTCAGCAGTTAAGAGCACTGTGTGCTCTTCCAGAGGACCCGGGTTCGATTCCCAGCACCCACATGGCAGCTAACAACTGTCTGTAGTTCCAGTTCCAGGCAAACACCAAGGCAAATAAATAAATAAAGTTTAAAAAAAAAAGAAGACCTATAAGTTCATGGAAAAATTGAGAAGGCAATAAAGTATTTCATATAATCCCTGCCTACCATCTCTACTAGTAGCAGAGAGGGACAAGAATCACAGTTTAGGAATCTATATAGACACTCTATTTTCAGGCAGAATCCAAACTTGATAATAGGGTCCTTTCTTGGTGGTGAATATTTTATAGATCTATACAAATGACATACTTCTAACACTATAGTATCATACCAAGCAGTTTCACTGCCTTAAACTTCTGTGATGTATATTAATCCTGGCATCTTCCCATGCCCTGGTAAGCACTGATCTTACCAAACTGTTGTCAAAGTGTGCCTTTTCCAGCCAGTCATCACTGAAATCATTCAGCGTGTTGCCTTATTAGATAGCATTTGTGCCATGGAAATAGCATGAAAATCTCAGTTCCATTTCCAGCAACCATTTGGGGAAAAAGCTGCAATTCTAGTGCTGGGGAAATGGAGACAGAAATCCCTGGGGCTCACTGGTTAGATAGTCTACACTAATTTGTAAGTTTCAAGCCCAAAGAGAAATCATGACTCAAAGAAGGTGGACAACATTTCTGAGGGCCACACCTGAGCCTGTCTCCCAGCCTCTATCCTCACGGACACAATATATGCATGTATACTCAGAGACATACACACATCCATTAACATACATTTGACTTTTCCCCATGTTCATTCATGAGTTGATGTTTTACTTCTTTTTAGTCTTAAATTGTTTAGATGGACTAAAAAGTATTTACAGATTCTTCTACTCAAAACCTTGGTTGCTTCCAAGTTTGGTATTTTCTATAGAATCTCTTTGTAGATTTTTGCAGACTTAAGTTTGAAATTAATTTGTATAAATACCACAGAATTAAGTTGTTGGATTACCTAATGTACTTCATTTTATTTCTTTAAAGAAACAGCCAAACTACATTCTGCAGTTTTGTGCCACTTTATATTCCCATGTACAGTGGGTGAGTGCCACTGTTGATCCCATGCTATCAATGTTCTGTTTTGGAACTGTTATAAGAGGTGTACAGTGTTATCAAGCTGTTGTTTGAATAATTATGCTTGTCATAGATTATCTTGACCTCATTTTACAGTTGGGGATCTTGAGACTCAAGAAACATATATAACTCACACCATCCTCTAGAAGGTTCTGAGCTAATATAAAATCCAGGACAGCCAATGGAGTCTCTGTGTTTTCAATTGCATTATACAAATCCTATGAATGCTATATTTAAATTACATTGCCATAAAAGTAAGTATAATCTGTGGTCCATGAAATAATCATCAAATATTTCCAAATATAAAAATCAGAAAAGATTAATGTAATTTGACTAATACAGTTATGATGCCTTATTATTATCTATTTATTTTAAACATATTTGTTTTTATTTTTAATTCTTTGTATGCATGTGTCCCTGCAAGAGAATATGTACATTTGAATACAATTGGCTGTGTAAACCTGACGAGGGAGGGGGAGCTCCAGAGCTGGAGATAAAGGCAGTTGTGAGCCCCTAATGTGGATGTTCAGAATTAAACTTGGGTTCTTTTTAAAAGTGATACAAATTTTTAAAGGTTGTGCCATTTCTCCAGGGTTGCTTAGTATTTTAAATATGGCAACTACATTGAGAACAATTTTTGTGGACCAATTTTTCTTTTTACCTCATTCTATTACATATTACTACGTGTGGAAAATATACAGAGACACAAATCCACAGATGCACACAGACACTGGCACACACACATAGGTTATTTTCCTTCACTCATTCTAAGGGAAGTCCTGGAGGTCCTACAGTTAAAAAGAGGAATCAGCAGAGGTTCAGTGTGCCACAGCAGCCACAATCCAAATTCCATCACCAGAAAAAGTCATCAGGAGCTAATTAGTCTATTTGTAAAGGAAAGACAAAGAAGAGGCTCCTGAAAGGTGAAAATACAAACAACAACAACAAATCATTTGAACCCCTGGGCAGTTTGAGTCCATAAAAATTGTGAAGTAAATTAATTAGCTTTGCATCGATTGGTATCAAAAGTCATTAGCCCTGCACTGTCAAGAAATCCCAGGAAGCCTGAAATGTGTGAAAGGAAAAGGCTGGGAAAGTGATCCATCTCTGTTTTTAAGAGCTCATGCTTTAAAGGGTCCCAGCTGTACAACTGGCCCAGAAGCATTCTGGGGGAAGAGCCATGGATTTATATCTGCCACATGTGTCACTAAATACAAATACTCTTGATAAATAATGGAGGATTAGCAGAGGAGACTCCTGTGTGTTCACACATGGAGAAGAACTGGGGAGAGAGGGCAGAGGCTTCCAACCTGGGCACCTCTTGTCAATCACATCCCTCTTCCATCCCAGAAAGTTGGCAGAGCTGCTGTGTCTTATAGAATCAAGTGCTCACATCACAATCAGCAAGTCTGGCTTTTCTCTCTCATCCTCAGAGCCACATTCTCCTCGATATTCAGCACTGTCGAGATCTTGCTTTTTTTCTTAAATTAAAAAAAAAAGTTTTTGAAATTAAAATATAATTACATTGTTTTCTCTTGCCCTTTCTTCTCCCCAATTCTTTCTATGCACTCATCTTGCTGTCTCTCAAGTATACAGTCCCTGTTTCTTTGTTATTTATATCAATTTATAATTATCCATATATGTTTATAGGTGCACACATATGTGTATGTAGGTAGGTAGCTATAGATATTGTCCTAATTGTATAAGTACAGCCTGATCTTTTGGTGTTGTACAACTGATGGGGATGCTCTTCTTTGTGGAAGATTGTTAATCCTACTCTGCTCTCTCATTCCTCAGTTGCCTGGAGTTCATTCCTAGCATCAGGGCCCCAGAAGACATCTTCTCTCCCACACCTGTTGGTGTCCTTGTTTAGGTAACCATGATGATAAGGCATCATGAGCGTAGTTTCTCTGTTATTTCCAGGTCTTAGTTAATCTCCACAATCTCCATAATCTCCACATAATCTACAGATTATGTTTTAGTTTTAATAAAGGCTCATTATTTAATAAATAATTTAACAAAGCCTCCACTTTTGAGATATCGTACAGTTTCTAATTCCAGACTTCCTTTCCCCATGCAGTTCCCATGCAGCTGGGGTTGCCTACCTTTCCCGTGCAGTTCCCATGCAGCTGGGGTTGCCTACCTTTCCCATGCAGTTCCCATGCAGCTGGGGTTGCCTACCTTTCCCATGCAGTTCCCATGCAGCTGGGGTTGCCTACCTTTCCCATGCAGTTCCCATGCAGCTGGGGTTGCCTACCTTTCCCATGCAGTTCCCATGCAGCTGGGGTTACCTACCTTTTCGGAGCCTGAGTTAGGTTGGCACAACTTTTCCTCTTCCACTTTTCTGCCTCTTTCTTTTTGGTGCTGCTCAGAACCTCAGCCTTCTGATTTTCTGACTTTTGGGGTTCCCTTTCTCTTCTAAAGATCTTCCTCCCTGCCATGTGTCTGTCTGTCTGCAATGTGTCTCATCTCTATGTGCGTTTAAACAGCATGGCCCTTTTTTCTTTTTCTGTGTCCTCTTCTGGATAGATGCTGAAGACATTGGCCTGGCTTACAGTGCTTTGCTCTTAATACATACAATTGAATTGTCCTTGAACTATCCACTGAGTACACTCTTAGCTTATTTTATTAAGACTAAGAACCCAAGAAGGGATCCTGGTTTCCTCTGTATCATTTGGGGATGAGGGTAATTTCCAAGGTTATGGGGCTCGCAAATAGAACTGGCATTGGAAATCAGATCTGGTGAGCAACAGTAATAATCCTGCCATACCATCCCCACCTCAAGTAAATGATGCTTTCATTGAGCAAGTAAAGAAGAGGCTTATGGGTGTTTTCTTTAAGAATACATTCTGGAAGATCTTCTAGAGCATCCCAATGACAGGGAGCTTTCTACCCCGTTGTCCTAGTCAAGGTTACTATCATTTCAGTGAAACACCATGACCAAAATCAAGTTGGGATTTCCAAATCAAGCTGCTAAGACAGCTGATGGCTGGAAAGGGTTTCTTTGGCTTATACTTCCACAGCACTGGGCATCATCTTAGAAAGACAGGGCAGGAAACTGGGGCAGGAGCCGATGCAGGGATCATAGCGGGGAGGGTGTTGCCTATTGGCTTGCTCAGCATGCTTTCATATAGAAATCAGAACCACCAGCCTAGGGTGTCCCCACCCACAGTAGAATGGATCCTCCCTCCTCAATCACTAATAAAGAAAATGGTTCATAGGCTTGCCTTAAGCCCAGTCTTATGGTGGCATTTTCACCCAGTCTTATGGTGGCATTTTTGCCCAGTCTCATGGTGGCATTTTCTCAGTCAAGGTCTCCTCCTCTCAAAGGATTATAGCTTGGTCAAGTTAGCCTAAAACTATCCAGCACAGTCCCAGATCTGAAGGCCTTGTTATCAGATGGCTTTACTTCGATGGCCTAGTGATTCCACTCAGGAACCCTGAGGCAGCGTGGTTCAGTAGTCATTGAGCAAGACCCTTGGATCTGCACTAAAACTCAGAAGTGAGCTATAGCCTCACCTATGACTTCCTTTGAGACTAGCTAATGAATGTTTAACTGGTGTCTGGTACATGTTAAGCACCTGATGTTAGGAAAATTCTCATTTTATTTAATACCTTATTCTTTAGAGTATAGTAAACACTTATAAATGCCACTTAAAAAAGAAAGTTGTTCCATCTTGCATAACCCTCTCCCATTTTGTCTCCTGCTCTCTCTACCCACTAGAACCCCTGTCCGTATTCCTGACACTCCGCCTTATGTGGGTCTATTGTAAATATAAATATTCTTAAAATGTTCTACAACTAAAGATATTTTTAACACTGTACCCATATCCTCACAAACTTAGTTTTCCATTTAATATTTTATTACAAAGAAATTAAGTTACTTAAACTAAATAACAATAAAAATGCATATTAAAATGTGCTTATATTAGAAGAAAAAAATAGCCACAAAATTAGTAATCTGTCAAATTTAAGCATATAAAACAATAACAACAAAAACCTATATTTAGCAAAACAAAAATCACAGCAAAAATAAACAGTAGCAATTAATGAGATAGAAAAATCAATGTTTTCTAAGAAAGATGAAAATGCTGAAAGTAGGTATTTGTTTTGTGTGTGTGTGTTGTTTTTTGTTTTTTGTTTTTTTTTAATAGTCTTACTCTGTACCCCAGGCTGGCCTGATACTTACACTGTAGACCAGGCTAGGCTCAAACTCAAAGCAGCCCTCTTGCCTGGCCTTTCAGAGTGATTGTAAGCAAGTGTTACAACTCTGGGGAGTGGGTGGGAGGTAGCTTGACTGTAGGGGAAATCAGGCTATACCTGAAGTTGGGGTGCTATGGGGGATGGTCTCCCAGCAGGATATAGCAATCCTGAAGAGCTGCCACAGCTGAGCTTTGCTCCACCTTCCTTAAGGGGCTTCCAGCAGAACTTGGCTTCTTCTCTCCAGCCCAAGATCTGACTTCTTTGCTTCCATCTGCTAATGGAAAGACCCATGCAGAAATGTAGGAATCTCCTCCCAGCTTTCTGCTCTGCTTTGCTTAGTCCGCCTAAGGGGACATCTCTGCAAGGTTTGTCTGCTCAGTCCACTAAGTGATGTCTCAGCAAGTTCTTCTCTGTGCCAGTGAATGAAGATCTTCACCCAAGACTCTTTTGAGAAAGAGATGTATTGGGGAAGGAGGAGTCCAGAAGAGTGGCTGCATCTACCAGGGTGGGAAAGAACAGCTTCCAACTGAACAGACTTTGGCATTTATATAGGGGCTCTTAGTGGGCAGAGCTTCTCCAGGAATATCTAAGGGATGGTTAGTTATTCCTGCTCAGGTATTGCTTACTTTTGTTGGTCAGAGGCAGAGGTGATTCTGATTTTCTGGGCCAAATTGTGTTTCTTTCACTGGCTTGGATCTCAGATCTAGACACTATTTCTTTCCCTAGCTCTGGTTTCAGGACCAGGGTAGATTTCTTTGGATAGCTCCTTTCCCTACAGTAATGGCACATAGACCAACCATGCCAGAATCAAAAGTAGGTTTCCTGATAAAATTTATAAAGCAGATAAACCTTTGGCAAGAGTAGTTTATGGAAAATAACAAGAGAAATAGAAAAACAATATTCTGAATGAAAAAGGTGATATAAATATAACTAAAAGATGATGACATATGACTATTTTCAGTGATAATATATGCTAACGTTAAAAAATAATTACAATGGACAAATGCCTAAAAATATGTAATTTACTAGAATAGAAAATAAGAAAATACAAATTCATATATAAAAATTCTTTTCTTTGCAAAGAAAAGCCCATCCTGGTTGGTTTTGTAAGTCAAGATTCCCAAAAGCTCAAGGAAGAAGTCATTACAGCCTTGTGTATTTTTCCTAGATATGTGAGACAAAAAGAGATTGTCCCCACTAACACTATAAGGTCAATGTTATCCTTTAACAATGTCAGACAGAAACACTGTACAAAAGGTCAGTCACAGCTCAAGCTCAGGCAAGAACATGTATTAGTTCTTAGGATGTCACTTCACTGTAAACTGTGAGCAACTAGTCAATGGACACGTAGTGGCTGTGGAGTAGACCAGTATCTAGTCGTATGATAGCACTCACTCACTGTTACAGGCTGTTCTATCTGGGCACCCCCTTGGGGGAGGGGAAGAGGGAGGGGAGGGAATGAGAAGGCAAAGCAAGGCAAAGCATCAACAGTGCTGACTCTTTAAGAGCAAACAGCAGACTCCTTTATTGCAGATGTGGGGCAAACCTATACACCCCCTTCCAACTTCTCATTGATAGCTGGAGACCTCTAGCTGTTTTGTCTCTTTCTCATTGGCCTCCAGCATTTTGGTGATCTGTGTCACCAATTACCAGATAGGGAGGCCAACTCCAAGCTAGCTCAGCAGGAAGTGGCTAGTAAGCATGTCTATGTACACTACAAGGAACACTGCAACTGTGGCATTGTGGCTCCATCAGGCTAGCTGACTGCAAACCCCCTCTCCCCACGCACAAATAACACACACACATCTCACACTGCAATATGGCTTTTTGAATTATCTAGCCAATTCTGCTAGAATTAAGGTGGTGAATAACAGAAAACCTTTTGCTGGCATCTGGAAGTGACCTTATCAAGTAGTTTCTTGACTGAGGACTATGTAAAAAAGTCACAAACTCTCTTGTATTTAAGAATGAGCATGATGCACCCGGGGAGAAGGAGCTCATGGTCTTTAATTAAAGGATACAGGGTAAACAGGACACAACTAACACTCAGCCAGAGACACAAACTTGCAAAGGCCACACTGATGTCTGGATCATGCTTTGCTCCTAGATACAGTGCTACAAGGGCACTTAACACCCAAGACAATGCTCACTTCTGTGGAGACCAAGGACTTCCTCTAAAGACATTGGGGGCATGTCTACAAGGCCTGTGGCAGCCTCCTTGCCAGGTGAAGTCATTTAGGTCTAGTCTGCTCCAAGTGTGACGAAGTTGCAACATCTGTGACAGAAAGGCTTCCAAGGCAGGCACACGTTTGTCATTCCTCGGCTGCTGCTTGTGGAACTCTGAGCATTAATGGGATCAGAGATGTCGGGGAACCTTCCTCCCCTTCCTCCTCACTTGCTATAGACTCCAAATCATACGAGGCTTTTTCATTCTGGTCACTTCCCTGCCTCTGGGAACTCCCTTCCAGGCTCTTGAGATAGAAGATTTATAGTCATGTACCTTAGGCAGGCCTCTGGTTTTTATTTCAGTCAGGCTGCCAAGAATGTTGCCAATAACCCATTCATATTTCCATAGGGTGGCATTACTGATATAAGCAAGTGACCTGAGAAAAATAAAATGAATGTGAGTTTTCTACTCAAGGAAGAGATGAACAGCAGGAGATTTATAAGACATGGGGATCTGAGAAGATTCCAAGCCAGTGTGCCTTCTGACTGTGGAAAAACTACTAGATTACAGCATGGCATTATTTCCAGGGTGCTGTATACACAGATTTAGAGGTCTGGCATTCCATTTGTCTTTATAGCACTAGAACCTTAGGAAGGGGAGCAAAAGAAGTACTTCTCACCATTTGTGTCTACAGCAAGACTGGGAGCTGTGAATGTCAACAGATTTTTATTTTTTTTTTTAAGAAATTTGATAAGAGAAAACCAGATAGTAGAAGTGGCTATAGAAAAGGGGAACAATCCAAAGAAATATACTTTGAACTGAACCTCTGGGCTCCATCTACTGGTCCCTGAAACCTGGTTCTTTTCTTTAGGCTTCAGGTCCAATTGACTCAGCTGGGCATTACCAATGGATTTCTGTGTGTCAGGGTGCTTAGACACAGCTCTGGATAAAGATAAGAAATACAAGAGAATAGAGAAAAATTACTGAAAGGCAAAGAAACATGGACTCATTCAGCATCAGGCCCAGTGTGGTGGGAGGGGTAACTCCAGCTATTCCCCAGCTTCAGTCTTCAGTGAAGGCACAGATGCTACCCTGCCCTTCCCTCCATATCCTCCTTTCTGCTTTCCCCTCAGGAAACAGTATCTGAGTGAGGAACCCAACAGCAGCGCGAGCAGGCCTAGGAGTGGGTGGTGATGCAGCAGGCACATTGCCGAAGGTTCTGGACAGCACGGCAAAGGAGGAATCATACAGAGATGGCCACTGTTGTGCATCTGATGCCTGCGAAGCGGAAGTGATGAGCAAGTAGTGTCTAAAACCATCCTCCTCGGAAGGGAATCAGGGTTGTTTGTTGGTTAAATGCACAATTCCAAGGAATATTGAAGAATATCCATGCAAGACACCCCCAGACATCTTAGTGTAAAGAGGGCAGCACTCATGGTAGGGAAACCTGACAAACAGCAATTTGACCAGTTAGAGTGAGTCTCTGGAGAAAGAATCTGCCTATGAAGAAACATTCTAAGTTCCAGAAGAGGACCAGCCTTCAGGGGAAAAAATGTAACAAAAAGAAAACCCAAGATAAGTGATCTAGATCAATAGACAGTAAAGAAGAGGCAGGAGGATCAGAAACTCCAGGGCATTCTCAGCCGTACCGTGGGTGTGAAGCTAGCCTTGGCTACATGAGCTCCTATCTCAGAAAATAAACATAAATTGCAGGATATTGTAAACCTGAACACAAGGAGTTGCTGTGAGAAGGCTCTGTGGAATGAGAGTGCTTTCTGATGAGGAAGATTTTTTATAGTAACAATAGAAGGATGATAACCCTTGGTGAAGTTACAGACTTGGAGGTAAACAAACAGGACACCCCGCAAGAAAGAAGATATCTGTGGTTATGTTTATCTATCTAGGAGACCCCACAGGATCCCAAAGATCATTCTTTTTTTTTTTTTTTTAAAAAAAAACTTTATTTATTTATTTATTTGCCTTGAACTGGAACTACAGACAGTTGTTAGCTGCCATGTGGGTGCTGAGAATCGAACCCGGGTCCTCTGGAAGAGCAGATGGTGCTCTTAACTGCTGAGCCATCTCTCCAGCCCCCCAAAGATCATTCTTATTTTACTCCAGGTTCCCTAGCCGTCTGCCTGGAGTTGTTGGGATAAGAGTACTCTGATAGACAGGGCTTCATGAAGCAAGTGGCCCTGAGCAGAAACTTTAAGCAGACTTGACTGACTGACTGACTGGTTGGATGGAAGGGTAGAGAAAATGGACTCTGTAGTAATTTGAGTCAGCATAAGCACACAGAAGTAGGGATACATATGTGGCCCATGGGGCTGTGTAATATACTTCACAGATGGTTTTGTTATTTGGGAAGATCTTATGGAAACCAACGGACAAATGTATAAGGTGAGGAGAGAGAAGATTTGGTCATTTGTAGTGTTTCCTGGGAACTTGGAATGGACCACACTGGAAATGCTCCTACATTCCTACTGCCCTGCCCTCAAGCCGAAAGCCAAGTCACGTATGCAAATGTATCCATGAAACCCTAACAGGGAAACATTTACTTTCAGACCTCACTGAAGGAAGGCAGTGTCTGAAGGTCTGAGAGACTGGGGGCAAATTTCCAAAGTGCTATTTTTGAAGCTGCAGAAACTTTCTGTTTGGTTATGTTCTCTTAAGAGTTTTCTCATCATCATTATCACTTCTGTTAAATAATCACATCCCTAAGAAGATTCCTTCCTTGATAATGCTCAAATGAGGTCCTTTTGATAAGCAGAAGCAAGGAAAGGAAAGTGATAAATTGCAAATCAATCATAATTTATGCTGAAAAGCCTACATTTATCACCTTTTCCCAAACAGCAAATTGTGTTCCTTTAAGTACAAGAAACCCACTGTCTTCAATTTACCTTAATTTATTTCCTTAATCAATATTTTTAGGACAAAAAGGTTAACTAATAACCAGTGCATCTGAGGAAGGAATTCTGAACTAGAACATGAATCACTGTGGTCAGAAAAGAAAGGAAATAGCCAAATATATTTTCTTCAATCATTCCCACCCCCCAATCACCCCCCTACCGCCATCCTAAAGTGCCCCCCCCCAGGACCAAGTAATGTAATTGGTCCTAGTCATGATGAGTAAGAACACAAAAATACAAAATTATCACAAGATTTTTTTTTTTTTGAAAAAGAACTGCAGTTGGGCTGCATGTGCTGCCAGCTGTAGATGCTGTGGCTAAATACACTAACAGCAATGTTTTCAGAAGCATGAGCCAAGCAGCAATCAGCTAAGGACTAAAGGCCACCTAGTAACACCCACCTGACAATTCCACGTTACTGCTGTCAGATCTCAGTGCATTTTCTTAGCATGCCCATTACAGAGGAACAGTGAAAGGTTCAAAGGTCCTGACTCTTGGTACTCTGGGTAGGTACGCAACCCTTCACTTTTCTTTTAAAACATGTCTTGTTATAAAGTCCATTCTTGCCTCATCTTTCTGATGCTTTTGAGACAGCCTCTGAGTGCTGGTGCTACAGGCATGTGCCATCTGAGCAGCTGAAACAAAGCTTTCTGACACTGGTTTCTTTGAGGACACCCAAGAACAAGAAGGCTGATTTAGTAGGTGTGGAGATCAGTTTGGACCCTACTCTAAGTTTTTCCAAAGTGTATATAAAATAATGGCTTTCAGGCTGTACCTAGCCTTGGGTAACTCCATTTTATAAAGTAGTAGCTGATTCCATTTTGAGTGGGAATGTAAAGGCAAATCTCATATGTATGTGTAAACACCACTACTTATTCACACAAGATGAAATAAAAAGTACCACTGATAAACTCACTGAGGTAGACTGGGAATAATGGGATATTCCCAGTTTATTATCATTGGATACTAATAGTTTGTGCACTAAAATTATATGAGAGGCAGGTATGATAGCTCATGCCTATAATCCCATGACCAGAGGAACTGAAGCAGATCATGGATTCCTGACTAGCCTGGGCTACAAAGTGAGACCCTGTCTCTTAAGGCCAAACAATACAAAAATAACCATATCATTGAAAGAATGGGAATAGAATTTTTAGAATTTTCCTCGCCTGTCCCTAACCTGAACTTTGTGCGGTTTATCTGTTTGCTAAGAAGGGACTTCCTGTGACTCAACCCAGATGACTCCCCCTCCCCTACCCAAAGCCCCCTGCCTGCGTAAACTCCCCAGCCTGAGAGCCATTGCAACTTTCCTATCTCAGGCTCCAGATGTCTCCCTCCCCTACCTAAAGAGTTGTATAAAAATCAAGCCCAAAAAGCAGTTGGGGCTCTTGGCTTCCCGAGTTGCCTTGAGCCCACACGCGTGTGTAATAAACTTTGTCTTTTTGCCTCTCATCAGTGACTGGTCGCTTGTCCTTTCGCGTCCACCGGTAACATCATCTTAGAATATAATGTACCCATTGGAGGAACATAACACCCAAAGCCTATAAAAGTGATACTTAACAGGCAATTGCAACAGTTTAACTGTCATCAGACCACTCAGCTGCATGAAGGGAAAGATGAGCTGGGGTCCCAGCTGTCCTCAGGGCCTTAGCCCAGGAAGGCTCCCTCAGGTTGCTGCGTGGCCCATCTCCCAGTCGTTCTATCTGCAGTGATTCTCCTATTGGTTTCCCCACGTGTCTGGCCCTGCTTCTACAGCTCTCCCACTGGGCTCTTTAATATTTTATTAATCACCCGTTATTGACTCTCTTTGTATCTGTAATCACTTCTTTGCTTTGGGTTTCAATGAGGTCTCTATGAACTCTACTATCTAACACTTTTTAGCCCTTCTGTAATCTACACATATATGTGTATGTGTATAAAGTATAAGGCTCCATTTTAGAATTAATGATTTTTAAAAACTGTAATTGTCAGTGGTCAACTATCAATGGAAATTGGAGACTCCGTGGTGAACTGCAGCCAAAAAACAAAATGAGCTTAGGAATTAATAGCATTATTCACCACTGTGAATCAAAATAGTTATTTTGTAAATTCCGTGACTGTAGGATAACACAGGTAGACTGTCTGTGTTTCTGGATAGGGAGCTAACAGCATTGGGTGATTTCAGAAGTCTCTAGGAAGGCAAGGATGAAGTGAAAGGGTATGAGAAGAAGTCTTCATCTGTGTACTATCAAGCAGATCCTTGTGGGCAAGAGACTCCCCCTCTGGGAAGCAGAGGAGACATGCTATCATACAGTTTATTCTACCAAGGGAGTGATGGTGCTTGGACACTGTCACAAATTTCTCATAGGCAGAGCAGACACCAGTAGCTAGAGTGTTCTGGTGCTCCTGAGAGACAATGAGGACTAGTGTGTAAAGGAACCATCTCGGGGATGCAGGCAGCACACTGACTCTTCTGCTCTGACCCAGGAAACAAAGGTGATGAGCAGCAGCCTTGAGAGGCACAGTAGTTCTTAGGCTGCCACAGTGTAACCTACATCTCAAAGAACATGTCATCTGGATGCCATGTGCCTTGTCCTACTGTTCTGGCTGATGGATGCACAACTGTGGGTTATCCCTTCAGGGGAAGTCAGTCAGGGTACGGGCTAAGGCTGAGGAATGATAGACACCTGTAACATGTTTGCACACTTCCAACTATTAACATTTACACTTATTATTTTTTTTTAAATTATTTGTCTCCTCAGAAAGATCTAAATCTCAGTGAGGTCAGAGATAATGTCTGATGATTCAGAGATCTGTTTCCCATTTCTAGCACATTTTAGGGGTTAAATTAATACCTTGGAGTGCAAAATATCAGTTGATGGAATAGGGATTATTCACCCATCAAGCAAAATGGATTACATGGCTGGAGGCCTGGAGTGTTATCTGTGAGGTAACTTCCTATAACTGGTGAGTGGTTTTCTTTTGCTATATAGACACAGCCTTGAGCCCAGCTCAGTGCTGCCCTAAAGGATTGTGCTTGGAAATGAGTCCCTCTTACTTTCTTGTAATTTTAGCTATATGTTGATATTTCAACTTCATCTCATTTCTATTAAACAGAAGGACTGTTCTCCTGAAATGAGATGGGGCCACGTGGATTGGATGGTGTTATCAAATGAAAGATACAAAAAATGAACCACTTTTAGAAAGAAGTATTTAAGAACTGATATAGAGTATCATGTTCTTTTCTCTCTGTTATGATAACCAGCAATGTTTGAGTGGTCAGAGCATGAGTCAGCTTAAACAACAGGAATTTTCCTATTGCAGAATTGTCTAAGATGTGTGCATGCATCCACGCGCACACACACATACACACACACACACACACACACACACACACAAATGCACAAGCTATGGCATAAGGTTTAAATTTATTGTCTAAATTATGGGGCAGACTGACTACTCTACAGTGTATCTATCTTATACTCCAGTCCTATACCTCATGGCTTTGAATAATACAGCTGGAAATAGTTTGCATTGTATGCCTACCACAGCCTCACACACATACATCCTTTTATCTTACACATATCATGATGGGTTTGCAGTACTGCATCTGTGTAGAGAAGGAGGGTCAGTGAGTGCTCCTGCCAAAAGGCCATTCTAAAAGTATATAAAGGAAGAAATACTTTCTAAAAAATGGAGTACATATTCTATTCCTTTGGAAGGAAGGCCTGATGTTTCTACCCTTCTGTAATCTCCAGAGAAGTTTGGACAATACCAAGGCTGCTATTCCGCAGGGACAAGGGCTGTAGGCTGGTAATTAGAGATATTATTGCTACCGAGGAGACCAAAAGTTAAAACAGGCCACTTTGCCTGAGTTAAGTTTCAAGTTTTTGGAAACTTGCAGAAAGAAAGCAGAAAGTTCAGAGTAGGAACCTCTATGGCAATTCATTAACCAAAGAAGCCAGCTGATGACAATTTGATTTACAACAGAATGGCCCAAGAATATCAGAAGAGGCCATCTAATTTACAACCAAATGGCCCACCCAAGAATGTTACCACCCAGAGTAGACCACTTAGTGGTAACTAATTAACAATAAAATAGTGAATGTCACCATCCCAGGGGCAGTCGATAAAAGGTTTGACTAAGATAATTGGCTAAGATAAAAATAAATTCCTAAAAAGTTCCTGTTCTCTAATGACCCGAACCCATAGTTCACCCCTAGCAAATTTTGCCTATTACTCATGTAATATGAATAACTGGAACTCTCCTCCTGCCCGCGTGCTGAATAGGAGTCACGTTGCGAAATAAACCTTGCTCTTGCATCCAAGTCTTGGTCCTTGGTGGTCTCTGCAGAGTCTGACCTTTACACTACTGTCACTGCTAACTATTGGTCAACATTCATCTTAAGTTGAAAACCATCTATTTCTGACTTGTCCACTCAACACAAATAGATAGCTCCTCATTTCCAAATTGTATCTTCATCTTAATAGTAGTACAATTTGAATTTCTTTTTAAAAACAGAAGAAAAAAATCTTACATCAAGGAAAGAGATGACTCTGTATTAGTGAATTATCTTATCAAAATGAAAAGCATAAAAATTAATAGTGAAAGATTCCTATTATTATAAAATCATATTCATCCATACGTTGAAATACCATTCGTTACAGCAAAGCCATCACAGTCAAAGTGCTAATAGTATTTAAACATAAATCCTTCACCCCGTGAAGTAGGAATCATTGTGCAGCCATATTAGCTGGTTTAGGCACTCTAGAGCTGCTGCCTGGTAGAGCTTTAACAGCCTTGTCAGTGTTAATCCCAATGTCTGATTCGGAGGTGTGCCTTGTATTACTTTATGTAACTGAAGAATAGAAAGCCTTTATGTTGGATTATCGCTGAAGTAACGGCCTCCTAGAACCAGGCATGGGATATAATGAAGTATTAAATGAGATTCTAGGTCAGCTCCTCCACAGAACTTGAAGGAAGCCAGATCTTTTGTTAAGATCTATTCACTCACTAACAGGATGCCTTTGCCCCTGGCCATCACTTAAGGCTTCTTCACTAAGAATTGTCTCCATTCACAGGCCAATTTACTAGCCAAGCAAAGGCAGGCAGGTAGACAATAGCAGGAATGTCTCTGGCCCCTCCTTAATGGCATTCACTGGATTCTCAAATCTAGCTGTGTGAGCCTGAGCCTTTATAGCTTAAGGCAAGAAAGAAGCCAGCAGGAAGCCCGGTGCCCTGTCCTCTGCTCTTGCGGCATTCAGAGTGGCCTCTCTTAAATCTGTTTTACCCACCAGTGCTCTGTGAAATGTACTATCTCAGGGCAGCTCACCCTCCTACAGCTTTCTGCTAGGTGCAGATAAATGTCTACATCAATGACAAAATCTGAGATAGTGATATGAGGTACAAAGATTAACAAGTATGATTATGGGATAGCAGCACATTGATAGGGAGAAGGCAAGAAAAGCCTGGCCAGGGGCTGAAATCAAGCTGGGACAGAAATTAGAATCATCCAGTAACAGGAGATGGAGAGGAAGTGCAGGCACACACAATCTTAGATCCTAAGGCTGGGATAAGCTTAGAATTTCTAAGAACAGGAAAGTCAGTATGAATGTGGTTTAGTGAGTAACAAAAGGTAAGAAAAGGATGAGGGGTCAGATCATGCCCAGCACTGTAACTCAAACAAAGGCTTAGTTGTCTTGGTGAGGTGAATGGAAGCCAACATAAATGTGTGTGTGTGCCTGTATGTTCACGTACACGTGCTCGGAAGACCTTAAAGTCCCATCTATCTTGGTTGTTTTTTCTTTTCCATGATGCATAATTATCCTTTAATTAAAACAACAGAAGGGTTGAAGTCTCTCCACAGAAGGGAGATTGTGTGGATGTGGTATTGAGGGTCTTGGTGTTCTATAGGATGTAAAACATGGAGCCTTGGGGATGTAAGAGTCCATCAGCAGGTCACTTCTGAAGTCTGAAGTGGGAGATACTGGTGGGTCTATCCAGCATACAGGTTATCAGTCAAATCAGTTTTGTGTCTAGAGCGCCTCAATCCACTGGAGACTTTTAGGTAATTAATCCTTCATTCCAGATGTTGAAGACAAATTAGAAGGGAGCAATGCATTCTCCTTTGGGGAAGAGGTAATGTTATATGATGATATGAAAGTATCTGTACCTGGCGAATATGTGGCCCCATGCAAGGTGGTCAGTGTGGGTATGGGCTGAGGAAAGAGACATTCAGGCTGGGCTTATGTGGAGATTATTAGAATAAGGATTAGGAAAGGAAAGAGAAAAAGAGAAAAAAGAGAGGCCAGAGAAAGAGAGAGGGAGTGAGGGCTGAGCAACCTCTGAAAGCAGGGGAAGAAATAAAAGAAAGAAGCAAGGGGTAGGGGGGTCTTCTTAAGGCTCACACTGGGTGGGCCAGGTTATTGTTTATTGTCCAGGACTCTAGAAAGTGGGTCAGAACCCTAACAGTCATATGTATAGATGTGGTCACTGGAGGAGGATGTGAAGATGGCCCTGTACTCCGACAGACAGATACTTGATTATATGTTGCTTGTTCTATTTTATTCTTTATGTGGCCTGGCTAAAAAAAGATTTTGAAAACAAACACACATACACATACACACACACATACACAATACACCCACATACATACACACACACATACACACATATACCCACATACATACACACACATACACATACACACACACAACCATGCTGATCTCTGTAAGCTCAAGGCCATCTTAATCTTACACAGTGAGTTCTAGGACAGCCAAATCTACAGAGAGAAACCCTGTCTCAAAAAATAAATAAATAAAATAAACAAATAATCAATCCTTACACACATTTGTACTTACAAATTCACTTAAAAGCACAAACATAAATTATTGTTATCTAAAGGAAGGGCAATTGTAGAAAGAAGGAAAAAAATGCATGCTGCAGGTGCTCAATCATTTTCTAAAGTTAATTTACAGCTGTAAGCAACAGCTGCAAGAAACTGTATTGTAGGATGAGAACTGGTATAAGGACTGAGGAGATAATGTTTTTAGCAGAACTGTATGACTATATATGTTTTGCCCTTAAAATTAGATGTACAATTTTTACATTTAAAATGCCATGTTAATTATTCCAGAAAGATTCAGGACCAATTGCTCTTTTTACTCTTTTTTCATTTTTAATCTTCCCCTCCCTCCTATGAACAAACTGAGCTCGGGCCACGTGCCCAACTTTAGTTTTCACAGCCCTTTACTTGGAAGTCAATTTGGCACTAAGTACATGATGTAAAAAACAAGCCACAATCCACAGGGCAATCAAACAGACATAATCGTGTATAAGATATATTTTCAAAATATATATATTTAGACAGGATCTAGGTGTTATTGTTTGTTGGAAATTATATTTTTTTAAACTTTATTTTTATTTATTTGTCTTGGTGTTTGTCTGGAACTGGAACTACAGACAGTTGTTAGCTGCCATGTGGGTGCTGGGAATCGAACCCGGGTCCTCTGGAAGAGCAGACGGTGCTCTTAACTGCTGAGCCATCTCTCCAGCCCCCGGAAATTATATTTTTATAATCATCATAGTGAATGGTAAAAAAATGTACATACAATGTTAGTTTGGGTAGAAACTAAAGCAGACACATGCAATAATACATACTGAACTGGGGTGGGGGGAGAGAGTACTTTTTTCCTTTTTTTTTTTTTTTTTTTTTTAAAAAAAAAGATTTTATTTAATATGTATACAACATTCTGCCTCCATTGTCACCTGTGTGCAAGCAGAGGGCACCAGATTTCAAGATAGGTGGTTGTGAGCCACCATGTGGTTGCTGGGAATTGAACTCAGGACCTTTCAAAGAACAATGGGTGCTTTTAACCTCTGAGCTATCTCTCCAGCCCTGGGAAGAACATTTTATCTTTCACTTATATGAACATTGGCCTGGCAATAGCACACAGAAATTGTAGACAATGAGACCCAGCAGAGTCGACTCTGGCAGCAGCTTTCACTTAGTAATTGATCTTTTGAGTCTCTGTTGGGGATCTATAAATCTCAAAGTGTTAGCTGCATGTATTACTATGCCAGTTTTGGAGGCTTGTGACCAGGAAACGTTCTAGATTCTCATTAGAATCCAATCTAAAATTGTATTAAATCAAAATTATATTAAAAACACAAAAACCTCTTTAAAATCACCAAAAATAACAAACAAGCAGCAAGGAGGTCTGATGTTGTCTCCTAGAATATAAAGGAGTATGGTCATCCTCACAGGAGTCAGTGAGACCATGAGGTTATATGGTTGCCATCATTTTGTATTGTGCCATGTGGTGATATTAATCAAGACAGTTGTGAAGTCACATGACATCTAACTACTTTATGATATAATTGGCAAAGCTGATGACCAAGTCACATGGTTGCTTCCATCTTGAGGGTCTCCAGTTAAGACATGTTTTTTTCTGCTCCAGAGAAATTCAGCTATGTGGTAAAGTAAGCCCATCACCCTCCCATCTGGGTATTTCAAGTCCCTGTTAGAATCTATCTTTTTCTAGATGAAATGCAGATTTTCACACTTACCTCCTTAAAAAAAATACTAGCTAGGTAGGTTAGCAGGGCTATAGGACATAGTACCAATGGCTTAGGCAGGGAAGCCAAAAATAGCAAAATAAAGAAATGGAAAGGAATTCCATGGTTTCAGCTTTGGGACGATGAGTCCATAAATAGCTGATATAGTAGCTAGAATCACAGTACAGTGTTTCAGTTGCCAAAGAGTAACTTCCTTAAAAATGCTACCAACCCAGCTCTAGGATGGGGGAAAACTGGGCTGCTTTGTTGTCCTTTTCTCGATCACAAAGTCTGGGGCCACTCTGATCCAAGACAGGGGTTTGAAGGACAAACATGAGTGTAGAGTGAGAGGGAGGACCAGGTCCTGCCTGGGGGAGCACACTGCCTTAAGCACATAGGGACTCTGGACTTTTGCTTGCAAGGCTCTGCATTTGATGAGGACTGGCTTAGCATCCAGGTTAGACTTCAGGACATTAGGTACAGAGGAGCTGGTAAGCCTGAAATTTGGCAGATGACAGTCATGAAGGTAGAAAAGAAACCTGGATGGAGATACTACTTCAGACCTGTTACCCATTCAGTTTTATGAAGTTGTCTGTGTTGGTAAGACTCTGAATGTCAAAAGTATTATCTGACATCAGTCAGCAAGCATACTAATCTCTAAGGGTTTAAGACAAGCTGAAAATGTATAGAAATAGAAATTTTGAACCTATTTTAGGTAATGGGAAAGTGAGGCACATTTCTGATAATAAACTACCTTTAATCAGAAAGTGGCCAGAAATGAGTGCCTAGGAGCACTGGATTTACATGAAGGTGTCGGTCTAGGGAACCCTTTCACTGAACCTGAATCTTATTGTGGTGTGTGGATATTGACTGTGAGATGTATGAAGAACTAAATGTCCCTGCTCGGAATATGGAGGACAGTGGGCAGGGGAGGGGCAGCTAGAGGGGACGGAGAGGAATGCAGATGAGGGAAGATCAAACTAAATTTACAGGTCACATAAAAGACCTGAAGGTTTCAAATTGAGACTGGCAGCCATTAAACGTGAGGAAGCTCACAGAGCTGCCAAGATCCTGCTGATACGGGTCCCGGGAGTCGGGGACGGGAGATATGCAAGAGTAGAGAAGAAAGTTTGCTCAGAGGAGCTGAGGTGCAGGACCCCAAAAGTTCTCCTGGGTTTTGGCACCAAAATATTAGCCAGGAATTGATGGAGGTGACTTGGAAATAATAGGAAGCAGGCAGGCATCTTTTGAAGCAGAATTGTTCTTTATTCAGAACATCTGAAGTGGCATAGGCTCTCTGTGGAAGTGAGACTGGGCCCTTTCTTGAGGGTTTGTTTTTTTTTTTAGGCAGGTTCTCTCACTGGGCTAAAATTGACTGATATGGTTAGACTGCCTTAGATGAGCCTCAGGGATTCAGGGCGGTGATCTCAATGAGAATGGCTCCCACAGGCTTATGGATTTGTACTTGTAGTTCCCAGGTGAACTGTCTGGAGAATTATGCAATATGACATTGGTGGAAGAGGTATGTAGCTGGGAGTTGACTTGGAGGATTCAAAAGCTCAAGCCAGTCCCAGTGGATCTTGCAGTCTTTCTGCCTGCCTGCTGCCTGTGGATCAGGATGTAAAGCTCTCAGCAACTACTACCAAGTATGCTGCCATGATGAAAATGTAAGTAAGCCCTCAATTAAATGCTGGCTTTCATGGACTTCCCTTAGCCATAGGGTTTCTTCACCCAATGCAACAGTGGCTAAGACATTCAGTTTCTCTGCCTTCCCAGCATGGAGATACATATAGACATTGGCCACACTTGGTTTTTGGTTTTCAGTGTAGGTTCTGGAAGAAGCAAACACAGGTTCTTGTGCTTGGAAAGCAAGAGCTTCACCAACTAAACTATCATTGCCCCAGCCTACACCCACGCTTTGAAGAGTTCTGCACCTGGGGAACAGACTCTCAGAGCAGGAAGTCAGTAAGGCAACTGCTGTTTCCTAGATTAAACCATGACAGCAAGAAAAGGGATGGGGCAGAATGGAAAGGTTGCAGATCTGGTATAGGTTCAGAAGGTATATCTAATAGGGATGGTGATGGTGATGGTATGAATCTTTGACCACTGGGCAGAGAGGACTTGAGAAGACAAAGGACTGTGAAGGATGCAAAGGAAAATGCTCAGACTAAGACTCCCTGCCACAGCTATGGGACTTTCTACCAGGGGACTGACCAGGGTCAGCACATTATCATAGATCTGAACCAGAGTGACCTGTCACTTCCTCCCCAGCCACTGCAATCTCACTTCCAGAACAGGCTAAAAGTGTAAGGTTTTCTTTTGTTGGCCATCTTTTGTGTATAATATCCCTTCTTTCACTCTGTCACAGACAGAGGCATCTCTAATTTTCTTAGGACAACTAAAGGGTGTGTAAACATTAATTCAGAAAAGAAATTTTTTTTTCTACTTATAGTCTTGCCATGGAACCAGCATCTAGTCAGTTAAAAGACTACAGATTATACCATCTGAGAAATGTGTGGCAGAATTTGAAGTCTCCAATTATCATCATATTTAAAAAATCCATTCTCCACTCTACAAAGAGAATGTGTCTTCAGTGGTGGTTACAAAGCTATCTCACTCCCATGATTTTATGCAGTTCACCCTTCTTGAGCTAAAATTCAGTTACTTTCTTCCTGAATCTATCATGGGGAATGTCTGAGTAGCTGCTGAGGCAATGTGCAATAACTTAGGTAATAACCACATTCATTTTCTATTAACATAACTGTGAAAGGTATTTTACCAGAATTCATAATTAAATTGTTAATGAATTCTGAAGACAGAAATGCCCTCCCTTTTAAGTTCTCTTTATCCACACACTCTGACACCACGAGAGGGATCTGGCCTCCTGACCCTGCATGCTTCACCGAGGCTCTGGCTTCATTGTTTTCATGTAATTTGTTGGCTCTGTCAACAGCTTCTGTCACCCTCTCCTCTGTGTGACTATTGGATCCTCTTCCCTTTAAGGTAGACTCTGGGTAAAAGAAAACCACGTGTAGTACAAAACTGGTTCAGAATTCAGAATCAGACATGTGTTACACATCTCCTAGACTCTGAATCTACAGACAAAAATCCACCATTCTTCACCCTGCTGTGTGTACTCATAAAATATCCTGTGGTCAGACTGCAGGGTGGGCAGGTAGCAGTTAGTTCAGTAACTTCTTAAGTAAATGAAGTCCAGCAAAGAGGCAAGGACCACAATCATGCACAGAACTTATTACAATCTTGAAGCTAAACCTTAGCTTTGAGCTAACATTTGTTTAGGCATGGATGGTGACCTGTTGGAGAAAACATTTAAAATCTCATTTCATTGTGTTTTTAACTCTATAAAATCTGAAGCTGCTCCTACTACATGAGTAAAATTTCAATATAATTAAAAGCCATGTGCTCTGAAAGGATCAGTACGCTCCTGGAGTGACCATGTCTCTTTCTGCACTGCAGAACACCCAAATGCCTATCCAAAGCCTCCACAAACATGTTCTCTGCATTCTAACACAGGGAGTTTGATATTTTTCTATTTCTTATTCACAGGACATTTGTTATAAACGAAGGAGGACAGTATTGTGTCCTTCTCACACAGAAAATAATTGCTTCCTTTATGCAACTGGCAGTGTGCATGCTTCAGAATGGTAAGAAGAAATGCAGGATACACGTTACTGCTCCTTATCAAAGGATTGTGAAAAGGAAACTGTATCAAGTATCCTTCTGCTATATAAAACATGCCTGCAATGCTAAATCAGTCCACCTTCCTTAATCAGGCTTTATTGGAAGTCAGCTTCTGTGTCCAGGTACTGCATGGTTCACAGTAAATTTCTAACAACAAAGAACTTCAAACAAATATTACCTTTACCCCTCATGCCAATCAACAGTGGATGGAAGCTTGGTTGCTGAACTTAATAGCATTCAGAAAGCCAAAACTGAGGCCATCAGATATTCTTTCTACCTCACCACCTCATCTATATGCTCTTCTATGAATACTAGGCTGCATTTAGGCTCGCTTTAGTTTTGGGGAGTCTAGAAGAAGAAGTAGAAGGTCCAAACCACTTCTTGACTAATTTATCCCTGTTCTGGAAGCCCAGATTAGAATAGCAAAAGGAGAAGGGGAAAAAAAAAATCATTCCTTCTGTTCATACGTTACAGCCTGGGGAAGACCCCAATTGGTTACTTTTGGATCATATGCTCACTTGGCCAAGGGACCAGATAGGCTCATCCTACCTGTGACATAGGGCTACCATAATAGCATATAACCCTAAACCATAGGAATGTAGAAGAAATGGTTTTTCTGTGAAAATGTCCCTTTTTACAAAAAGGATTCAAGTTGAATCTGGCAGACAGGAATGTAAGAGGTCTAGCACCATTTCACATCAATTTATTTTGAAATGAGAAATATGAGTTCTTTTTTCTAATGGACTCTTTCTGGGAGTAAGAGTAGTTGTATTTTTTCGAATTAACACGTTCACAACTGTTCACCACAACTTCTCTTTCTACTGAATGAGCTAAGAGGAATTCACAGGGTTCCTCTGCATCACTCATCCACTAACATACACACTTGCTAATTAATTTACAGTGCAGATATCATAGTGAGGAAACGGAAGTTCTTCTCAGAGCTGTGCTTGCTATGAAGGCCCTCTGCATGAACTAA
Organism: Sigmodon hispidus; assembly: GCA_004025045.1. Classification (NCBI taxonomy): domain Eukaryota; kingdom Metazoa; phylum Chordata; class Mammalia; order Rodentia; family Cricetidae; genus Sigmodon; species Sigmodon hispidus. The sequence goes on along the minus strand of PVIH01003190.1, from coordinate 50,605 downwards.
GAACCATTTCAGTCTTCCTTAAAGCATCTATTCCTCAGACTTACGAGTTGAAGCTGGGTCTAGCGGTGTGCTCTTGCAAGTAAACAACTTGGGAGGTTGAGGCATGAGGACCAGGCACCAAGCACCTTTTCCCTCGCTCATGAACACTGCCTGCTTCTGAGTCCCAAGCACCAAGCAGTCACCACTAGCTCTGCATGAACTTGGTTAGCCTTCCCGTCTCTCTTAGAGCTAATTCTCATCCATCTGTCACAGGAAAGGACACTGAGATTCAAAGGAAGCAGTCTGCAGAGCCAGTGACCACAGAAGCTGTGCCCAAACCTCGGAATCACAACCTGGGTCGGGTCAGGCCCAGTCACTCACCTTCAATAAGAAGCAAATTAAAAGTGGAAAGCAGAAAAAAAGAGAGAGGGACTCAGTCAAGGTGGCCACATTGAAAAGATGGCCAAAGGGCCCAGAAAATACCCGAGTTCTGAATTAGATTAAAGTTTAAGCAGAAGATCAAGGATGCACATTTCAGCAGTCCTCCAAAGGTATGGTCTGCTCTCTCTGGCTCATCCTGGCCAGGCTCAGCCTCACAAATTGTTAGGAACTCGTGAAATCTCTTTCTGGAAAGAAAAGATTCTCCCTCGGCTGATGCCTATTCCTTCTCCCAGAATGAGATTCCTAGGAAAATTCCCATTTCTTTGTGAATTGTTTCAATAGCCTGATAGACTGACTGGGAGACACAAGGCCACTTTTGAAAAATCTTCATTTTTACCAGGCTGTCACAAAGCTGGACAAATCTCAACTGTAATCTCTGTCCAGCCTCCTCTTTTTTTTTAGTGTAGTCTTAATGAGCACTCGGGCTATAAGATAACTCATAGTAATAACATGAAAAATATGACCACAGACAGACAAAAAGGGTCACAAAAGCAACACAGGCATCTTGTGAGGATAAAAGCTGTTTCTGTTTATGCTGCTGCTGGCTCTTTGGGGCAATGGCAACTGCCTTGACCACTCAGAGGAGTGAATCTGTGAAGGAGAGAGGCATGGGAAGGAGAAGGAGAACCCTGCAGGGTCCAAAAGACCAAGCTCCTACTGCCTCTGCACTGAGTACTGTGGGGATGTGCTAAAAGCCAAAATATAGGAGGAAGTCTCCAGTAAGACAAGATTCAAAAATCCCATGTGATATTTTAAAAGTTTGAAGGAGAAAGAGATCATACATTTTCCTTGCTTTTGGAAGAAACAGGAAGAGTTATACATTCATCCTTTTTATCAGTGTTTCTCAGATTATCTGCAATGAAGGACATGCATGTGTCCCCGGGCACATGTGTATATGGATGCATGTATGAGTGTGTTGTGGCTGTTTGAATCCTGATCTGATTGTGGATAATAACTTTAAAGTTCATGCCACAGGTGACTTGCAGCATAAATTTGAACTCACTCTAACTAGTCTTGACTTTGTTCACTAGGACAAGTCCATGGACTCTGCCCTGGGATGTCACTGCTGTGTCAAATGGCATAATGTGAGTAGAAGACAGAGGAGTAAATATGAGGCTGATTCTAGTGTTTGTTGACTCAAAGTCAACACCAGCAGCACTTCAAAAGCTCTTGTCTATGTTCAGGAAGAACAGGTTCCAGAAGGGAGAAAAGTCCCTGAACTACCTAAAAGGGCCTTAGAAAGAAATGATCCTTTCTAAGAAGAGCAGTGCCTATTAGTAGCCAAAGAATCTCGCAGCGGAAAGGCCAGTTTTCTACCAGGTTTCATAGTGTAGATTCATACTTAGAACAGAAAAAGAAAAAGAAAAATCAGTTAGGTTACTAGAAATGTTTCCACAATCCTTTTCCCAAAGACAGCTGATTTTAGACTCAGCTGAGTAGCCAATACTCTGTAGCTTATAGGATCATGACATACTAACCTGAGGATTAAGCAGGTAGTGTAGAGGACTACCTTTGGGCTGCCTTCCCAGGTATTGTAGACCTTTTAGTGAAAGAAACCCCACCTTGTACCAACAACACGTCAAAGTGATGTGAGCAGGTTCATAAGTGGATATCCCCATTTCTTCCCAGTGGAGATCATACAGTGTCCCAGCAGTCTTCACAACCCCAGCACATCTTAGGCTATCCCTATCTCCTTCATACCCTGAACAGGCAGGCCAGTTCTAAAGATAAATTGGACATGTCACCCAGGATGGCCTTGAACTTGCTACATAGCCTAATTTCCTAGTTACTTTGAACTTTGTAGTTACCTTCTTTTTTTTTTTTAACACTTTTATTTATTTATTTGCCTTGGTGTTTGCCTGGAACTGGAACTACAGACAGTTGTTAGCTGCCATGTGGGTGCTGGGAATCGAACCCGGATCCTCTGGAAGAGCAGCCGGTGCTCTTAACCACTGAGCCATCTCTCCAGCCCCCCTGTAGTTACCTTCTAAAATAGCTTGAACTTCTGATCCTCCTGCCTCTACATTCAGAATGTTACAATGACAGTCTGCCAAACCAGCCCTGTTTACATAGTGCTGGAGATTGAACCCCAGGCCTTATGAATGCTTGACAAACCCTCTGCTAACTGGGCTATGTTCTTGTTCCTGAGGGGAGGGGTACAATGCTACCCAGCTGGGAACTACTGACCAAGAGCAAGGCTCAACGTATGCCAGGAGAAACCATGCCTAACACCCCCTTTCACTGTCAAAACGCACCTCAGTTTGAAACAAAAGAAAATCAACTTCCTGTTTTCTATCTTATGTCTCCTAAGTCAGCAGCTTTGCTTTGCTCCTAAGACGTTTCAGGAAAGGAGGAAGTTGGGATGAAACACTACTGACCAGCTTTGCCTTTAAAGATCTCTGTTTTCAGAACAGGCAGCTCTACACTGTATCAAAGGCTTTGCTATTGGTTGTCCTGCTCAGGTATGGAGTTTTCAGTTAGCCAGGATGAAATGCCCGCTGCCAGCCTATGTGTGGCACCACACAAGGCATGGGTGGTGCTGTGAGAACAAGATGAACCGCTGGCGCCTGCTGCTTGCCTCTGTAGAGATGGATGCTCTTCTTGAGTTTTCCACATTATAGCATTCATCACCTGCTAATCAGCCCCTCTCCAGAGCTTGGAAGACAGCTTCCATTCTGCAAGAGCAAACCCAGGAAAGCCAGAATAACAAAACCAAACAAAACCTGGTGATTCTAAAAGCTTCCAGCTACACGCATACACCCAGTGATAGCTTCATTCTTAGAGTGTTTGGTAATTTCCTCAAATACCCTTATTAGTGCACATGCACACACACACACACACACACACACACACACACACACACACACACCCCTTCATTTTTACAATGTCTGGTAATTTCCTCAAACAACCTTATTAGCAAGGCCCATCCTAGGAGCATCATTTTGTTTACTTTGGAGAGGGAAGAAGGGAATGAGGGAAGGAGAGAGGAAAGGAGAAAGAAGGGGGGAGAGAGGGAGAGAGAGAGAGAGAGAGAGAGAGAGAGAGAGAGAGAGAGAGAGAAAGAACATATGTGGTATATGTGTATATACATATGTGTGTGTAGATGTGTTGTATTGGTATTTGTGGGGATGTATGGTGTATGTGTGTATGTGTGTATACTTGTATGGATGTGCATGGATGTGGTAAATGTGTGTGTAGATGTGTTGTATGGGTATTTGTGTGGATGTGTGTTGTGTGTGTGGATGTGTGTACACTTGTATGGATGTGCATGGATGTGGTATGTGTGTGTATGTGGACAGATGCCCCTCCCTCATCTGTTTCAGGTCCTGAGGAGAGAAGAATGCTTAGTTCAAGGCTGATAACCATATCTGCAGTGGCCTCAGAATTGCTTCCGAGGAACAATAATTCAGACTATGATTTAGGATGCTTCCTCCCTCTGTCACTGTCACGAAAGCCTGAGGGAAAGCAATCTATGTTCTCATTGACCTCTCAGGTGCTGGCTTGAGGTGTCAGCTGCCTCCCTTAACTACTCCTTCCTGTTTACTTTCCAAGCTCTGTCTCCCAGGGAAGCAGCTGCTGATCACCTTTTCATCATCGTTCAGCAAGGTGAGGAGGACATGGGCCTTAGCGTTCTCTCACTGGAGTCATCGTGACACTTTTCTGATGCCAAGGCTCTTCCCGGATCTATTATCTTTGTCCAGGGAATAGAGGACATATCCTGTGATTTATAATCCATCCTTTGCAGGGAAGACAGAAGACTATCAAATAACTATGCTCCTATTCTTACTTTCGATTGTTACAGAAGAATGATTTAACTTTCTTCGTGAGAAAACAACAACATATTTTAGAGACAGCTATGCATGGTTTAACTTATAATTTCCAGAACAATTAATGTCCTTAATGAGAGACTGGGAGAACTTTTGGGGTGGATTAATGTGAAAAGATGGTTTGTGATGGTGGTTTATATCTCACCCATGGTGTCATACTCAGATGTCATCCATAATAAGTCATCTAATTACCTTAAATATCAGAGATTCTTTAAAGCATATATACCCTTAGGATGCCAAACAGCTCTGCTATGTGGTGAAAAATATTTTTAGTACAAGAATTGTGTAGATTCTAAATTGCAGTTTCCTCTATCCCAAGGTTGGAAAACAGAAATAAAATAGCCGTTCACACAAACAGCCTTTCAGGTGGGGCTCCTGAAAGAAACAATTATACTTAGCGAACATATCACTTCTTACTTTACAGAGGTATTACTGGGTGGTGTGTCATTGGCTTCTTATGAAATTGTCATATGTACCAGTTCTTACTTTACAGAGGCACCACTAAGTAGTGTGTCATTGGCTTCTTATGTAATTGTCATATTGTGATCAGCATGGCAATAATGAGAATTATCTAAAGAAAAATACTCGTGTCCCTTCTTTTGGCTATGAGGATACTGAAAAAACATACCCTGAGAAATTGAAATTCATCCAGGAGTCTTATTCTTAGAGGAGGAAAGGCTGGTGGTTTAAAAGCAGCCATAGGAGAAAGTTTCTCCATAGGAGAGACATTCATCACTTGTTGGATCATCTTGCAGGAGGAACTGGAACCAAGACAACAATGGGCACTCAGGGATGAATGAGCCTTGATCAGGACCATGTGGTCATGCAAGTTCCTGCCCTCTATTCAGATCACCCCTTCACATTAGGAAATCAAACTAAGACAGACTTGGGGGGGGGCAGTTCTAGATCTCATGTTTCCTCTTCTCAATCAATGTAGGCACATTTAAAAAAATCTACTGAAAAAAATCACTATACATTTAGCTTTTCTAATTGACTGAGGATGAGTGACTAAGTCTGGCTTACAGAGTTCCCCTAACTCAGACTCTGACCCTAAATTCAGAAACAATATAGATTCTTATTTAAAAAGTTTCACAAATCAAAAGGATCCATATGTGAACATGGAACATGAGACCTGATTTGGAAAAGGCTGAACTGCCATAGAGGGAAAAGATGTCCATGAGAAAAGAGAGGCCTAGTGGTTAAAAGCCCTGCTCTTGCAGAAGATCTAGGTTCCATTCTCAGCATCTAAATGATGGCTCACAATCTTCCATAAGTCATTTCTAGCAAGTCTGATGCCCTCTTCAGACTCCCACAGGCACCAGGCATTCTTTCTTAGTTAGGGCTTCTATAGCTGTGAAGAGACATCATGGTCATGGCAACTCAATGGTAAATACTTAATTGGGGATAGCTTATACTTTTAGAAGTTTAGCTCATGATGGTCATGGTGGGAAGCATGGCAGTGTGCAGGTAGAGATGGTGCTGGAGAAGGAGCTGAATGTTCTACATCTGAATCAGCAGGCAGCAGGAAGTGAATGTCACATTAGACATGGCTTGAACATTTGAGACCTCAAAGCCCACACCCTAGTGATGCATTTCCTCCAACAAAGCCACACCTACTCCAACAAGGTAGCCAGCATTCAAACGCATGAGTCTATGGGGACCATTAGTCAAACCACAACACATACGTACGCATACATCCATACAAACAGACAGACAGAAAAAACACTCATATGTATAAAATAAAATAAAAAAAGATGTACATGTCCTGATACAGGATGAACTCATTGTCACACAGTCAACAGGGCTGAGATTACTTGTACAGTATCTACTGTCCTTTGCAAGCTCTTGCTTTCTTCTACATGAATCTGAGGTACATGGAGTTGTGAGTTATGAATATAGGTTGCTATTTTAAAAATATTCCAGAAGTTTCTTTTTGGTGCTGAGGTTAATGCTGAAAGTACAGAAAACAAATAAGACATGGATCATCTCAATTTGGGGTTGGGGCAGGTTTATGTAATTTCTTTCTCTTGTCCTTTACCTCAAGGATACTATATCCATGTTCTGACAAGGAATATTCTAAAAACCTTTTTCTAGATATGTTGGCTTGAAGAGCAAAAGTGAACAAGTTCTCATCCATCAAGCGGTTTACAGATAGAGGCTTCAGATGATAAAGACTTTGTTAAAAAAAAGTTTGATGGCACACAGGGGCTGCTTGCACACTTGGCCAATCTTTAAGAAAATACAAATTAGGACTCACACTCTTTAAGATGGCTGGTAGAAAAATACAAAACAAGTCATTTTAAAAGGTTTTATTTGTTTATTTAGAAGAAAGTGTCAAGATGGGGAACAATATAAACACTTGTGCCCTATCAGTAGGACTGTAAAATGGTACAGCCACTGTGGAAACCACGATGGTTTCAACACTTAGAAATAGAACTACTATATGATTCAGCTAATTCACTTATGGGCATAAGCCTAAAATAACTGAAATCAGGGACTTGATCAGATAGGCATACACCCACATTCATCGCAGCTGTAATCATGAGAGCCAGCGTTACCAACCAGTTATTTGATAAACAAAATGTGGTCCACCTGCTCAAGAGAACAGCATTCAACACTGAACGGGAGAAAATCCTGATGTACATCACCTGGAAGAACCTCAGAGACAATTGGCCAAGTGAAACAAGACACAGAACAGAGCGACACTGTGGAAGACACAGTCTTCCAGAGCAGTCAGATTCAAGGAGACAGAGTAGAATAGTGGTCACCAGAAGGAGGAAGGAAAAAAATCAATATTTAATACATTCAGAATTTCAGGTTTCCAAAATGAGAGGAATTCTTTATGTTGGAATAACAGGAATCACATATTAGGATTTCTTCCCTTACATCATACAAGCTGAGTATGTACCATGCCACTGAACCACACACATTTACATTTAATGATTTTATATTAAATATATATTTTTTAAAATTAAAAATATATTGATTACATTTCCAAACAGAACTACCATTTTGAACAGATTGTTTATTTCAAAATAGCATTGTGAATTGTATGAGGCTTGAAATTACCTAGTATGGATTTTTAGCAAGCAATGTACCCTGCCATTTAAAGCCGAATAGCCCAGAATAAGAGTCTTTTGTCTGCAAGCTCCACCACTGGGCAGAGGGAGAGCTGGGGAGCTGCAGAGGAGAAACAGCTCCAAAGGTTTAGTTTTCTTGTCAGTAAATGGGAGGCACAAAAACAGATTTCAAGAGTGACAGAGTTTGAAGGAGTTCATGGCATTTACTTGTGGGGGTAAACAGGCCCCTGTTAGCTGGAAACCAAGCTAAAGAAAGTGAGGGGTAATGTGAGTGGTAAGGATTTCTCTCCTCACTAGGGATCCAGATCTGTGGGCCACCTTGCAGCCTTCCCACTGGTTATGTACGTGCTTCCTCCTCCTCTTTCTCACTCCCCTAACCTAACTTTAATTTGGGTAAGGGACATACTCTTTCCCATCAGTTCATATTCTTTGTAGACAGCTAATCCCATCTGGACCAGACTGATCTAAGTCACTTAAGAACAGTCAGACACAGTTCTGGTCACTGACCTGCTCAGCTGATAAGGAGACATGGAAAAGAGTATCTGTCCATCAGAACAAGTGCTTAGGAAGATATGAAAATCATTTTTACCCATTTGGGAGCTGAGACAGGAGTCTATGCCACTGTAGTTACTTTGTGACTATGAAAAGGGGCTAACCTTGAACAAGGAGCCCAAAAACAGAAAATGAAGGCTAGGACAAAAATACATTATAATAACATTTAATTAATAAATGACAATTTTATATACACACAAATACTTACATGTGTGCAGACACAAAATGTATGAGGACCATGCTCTCCCAAATTCCTTTTCCTATCCCTTTCCTACTCCTGTTGACCTTCTTGATAAATTATATTCTTAATGATTATGCTTATGTATGTAAATGAGTTAACTAACCATGAAGCCATCCTACTCTTAAATACTCGACCTTTTTAAATAAAGATTTTTTTTACTTTTTTTTTTTTTTTTTTTTTTTGGTAAGGGCCTAACTAAAAGCATTCTACTTAACTGATTCAGAAAATTGAAATTACCTCAAGTTTCTCTAAACAACAACAACAAAAAAGATATTTTTAACAAATGATAGTTTAATGCTATCTATGAGATTTGGAGGGTCTGGGGACAAAGAAGGGAAAAAATACTTTAGGAAAAGCCTGAGGAAGAGGAAGAAATGGTTACCTACAGCAAGAGGCAAGAAGTAGGAGTGATCTAAAACATGAAGAGACAAGGCCAGCAGGGCAGACTTGTAAGACATATAAACAAGCCCTCAGGGTCTGTACAGAGGAATTCATAAGACATTGACCTTGTTCAGACACAAAACATGAGGGCTTGGGACAGAGGCAGCAGTAAAGGTAAAGGCATCAGATGAAGAGGGGCGTTCAGTGGCATCCAAGGAACCCCAGTCTCAAGGAATCAGATCCCTGCCCAGGCAAGGAAGTCGCTCTATGATTTCTGATGTCTCCAGCATCAGAGTGACTACTTCTAAGGAAAATGGAAAGGAGTCTCTCCTCATTCCAAAATGAGTTCTGTCACTTTCATGGTGAGTTAGATAACAAAGCAAAAGTCTTTACTACACATTGAAAAGCTAAAGTCAGATGGACAAAAATATAATTTTTAGTTCAAATTTCCTAACTGGAGTCTGTGTAGAGTTAAAATTAGGAAAAAATACATGGAATATTTTAGGTGAGTGGGTATGTTTCAAGTGAGTGGGTGGGTGGTCATAGGCTGGCCATTAAGAAGCTAAAGTTGGAATATTATAAGTTTGAGGTTAGCTTGGGCTACATAGAAAGATAATGTCTTAAAAAGCAAACAAGTATGAATAAACAAATAAGCTATATTTTAAATCAAAATTATATTATTATTAGAATAAATAAAGCCTTCGATATTTTCTAACTTTTAAAACAAAACTAGTCATGACAATTCATGCTTTGAGACCCTGAGGTAGAATGATCATGAGGTCAAGATGAGCCTCAAATGAATTTAAGGCCTGCTTGTGCTAAGACCTTTCATTAAAAAAAAATAATCAAACAAACATGTATCTAAATGTATATTATGGGGAAAGAGATAATTATATTTGGCATAATTTTCCTTCTTTGAGTTGTATAACAATGTAATTATAAAAGCACAATACACACACACACACACACACACACACACACACACACACACACACACCCCAACACACCACAGCTACCTGAAAGAAACATTTGGAAACTAAATGCTGTTGGAAGCTCCACAGACATGTGTCAGTGAACTACATAACAGTTAAGAGAAGAAACTCATCTTCCACCCAGAGTCCCATCTTGCTGCCTCAAGCAGCTGCTCATGTGGATTTATGCTGGTTTCAGAGATGCCAGCTCGTCTTTGTTCATGAGTGCTCTAACTGACAGCTGTCCATTGCACCAGTAGCTATCGTGGTCTCTGTGGGTCAATCTGAGCCCGTTTCTGACAATCAGTCAACATGATAAAATGCTGATACCAAAGTCGGAAGCTTTCTCAAACACACTCTTTCCTTCAGCTACCAGAGCCTGAGATCTAGAAAAGTTCTTCAACTAAAGATTTCACAAGTATCAGAGCCAGTATGGGAGAAAAGTAGTACAATAACCTCATTTCTCATGCTGGAGTACAGCTTGGAGATGGTTACCCTAAGACAATTAACAGGTATATATTTGGTGAGGAATGTCCACTACTCAACAGTAATACTAACAATAGAGGGGGTCATAGGGAATTTAGGAGGTTGAAGAAGTAGTCAGACCCCTGTTAACTCTCTGTCCCTCAGGATTCTTCACGCTGTTATTTTCATCTTCCTTGCTTATATCTCAGGCTGTGATTAAACACAACCTGATAGTGCATCCTTCTGGTATGTCTCACTAATTCACGTAGGTGTAGTGTGTTCATCAAAATGTCATCAAATGAAAAAAAAATGAAGGGCATATTCCTAATGCAGAAGAATTTGGGCTTTCTACAACATACACATTTTCTAGTGGCTGAGCTTTCCTGGAGTAATTATTGCACTCCTCCCAAAGATTACTGATTACATCACACAGAGAAACTGAGAGAGGGCCGGTTCATCTTCCCCATCTATCTGTGGTACTTGTGCAAACTTATACTTGTTATCATGAAAAATGGCAAATTTGCCATGTGATCGAAATGTTAACAAGGTAACTGTCAAGGAGATGGATCTCTGACTGTCACGGCAAGTCAGAACATGAGGATACATTGATATTTCTCAATACAGCCTCTGCTTCCCCAATGTTCACTAACAACATTTCCATGGTAAGGGTAATAAATCACCTGGAAATAACAAGCTGTGTAAGATCTCTGGGATATGATAGATTTGTCTTAACAGCACTATCTGCAAGGTAGGAAACCATTTATAAAGATCTAAAGAAAGCCCTAATCAACAGCATTTGCTATGACTGGGTAGATGAAGAAAAGCCTGGAAACCTTAATAGTCTGAAGTATACTATGACAAAATTAAACCAAAATACAAATAGCTTAACATTCATAGTAAAATAGATGGAAAACAGAGTTACTGGCACAGTCCAAGTACAATAGTTACAATAGGCATTCATAATAACATTCTTATCATCCAACATCAACTGCTGGATTCATAAACGTAAAGGAGATTGTACATCATACAATGCAAATGCCTTATCTCCTGGCTAATCGGACTCTCTCTGGGAATTTTTTTGTTTTGCCAAATTTGTTTGTCTTTTTTTTTCTTTTCTTTGTCTTTAATTCAGTGGCTTGACTAATTCAATGGTTTAACCAATGAAATAATTTTTCTCCCACAGCAAAGTGGCAATGTCCACCAATAAGAGGAAGAGAAAGTGATGGAAAGATAAAAGGAAAAGACACACCAAACAAAAGAAAGAAAACTTCTGCAAGACAGTGCTATCAGATCACAAAGGCAGGGTATGTGGCCTCCTTGCCCAGAGTGGCCTCTCCACGCCTTTGTTCACATGGATCCACTTTCATCTTCAGTCTCTGTCCCTTTGTTCACTACTTTTTGGCTACTAGTCCTGTTTCCATTATTGCCAGGCTATTAGAAGCCCTTTATAGGCTTTTCTCTCTGTCAGAGAGCTCTATGTCCTATTCCTCAAACTTAAATCATTTTGGAAGATTCTTTTCTAACTGTTTTTTTCATGAAGCCTCCAGGCCCCTTGGTCTCTGTCACAACCTCTTCTCTCAGGCCAGAAAGAACTATGTCCATCTGGATCAATCTTGTTTTTAAACCAAACACATTTCCTCTTAGAGAGCAGCAGTTTCATGCAGCTCTGATCCCAGGTTCTCAGAGGTTGGATTGTCTTGCTTTGAATCACAGGGATAGGCCTCACTAGCTATATTACCCTGTGTAAGGGATAAATGTCTATGCACCTCAGGATGCTCATCTATCAGATGGGGAGAAAATCAAAAGTTATGAATGACAGTATCAGAAAGACTAAAGGAGCTTACCAAAGCAAAGAGATTTGAGTGAGATAAAGCACCAGGGAGCTGCCAAAATCCATTAACTATTGCTGTAACAATGCCAAGAAGAGAAGCTGTTAAGGCTTGTTTATGGGAATGTTAGGGCAGTGAGCATCTTCTTCAGGCCTGGATTTTATTTCAGCGTTAGGCACAATGGCAATATGTGCTAGCTAGTTCCAGAGTGTCACACTAAGGTGTAAAGATTGGGGACAGAATATAAATCGTGTAGTCCACAGTGCATCAGAACAGTAGAATATTATTGGGGTATCATTGCCACTGTCAGTTCAGACACTTCAACAGTACTTCAAATGAAAGAAAAGCAGGATTCATGGATCTAGACCCTTTATACCACAGATGTACTTGATGCACAAACATTTGTCAGTAGGATTGTTACCACACAGTTTTTCATGCTCAATTTAGAAAAATGTATCTTTTTACCTGCCCTATAATCATATGGTTAAGTGATTACAGGGACAACAGGTGGGTAGAAATGACGCACAGAACACACAAGCACAGTGATACTTGCTCCCAACCCAGTACAAATTGCTGAATATGATCAATGTTATTAGATAAGTCTTTCATTTTTTTAAAAGAAACTGCAGGGTTATGGAGGTGGCTCAGAGATAAAAGTGCTTGCTGCATAAGCATGAGGATCTGAGTTCAAATCCCTGGCACACACACAAAACAGTGGGGCATGGGCACACACATACCTGTAATCTCAGAGGAGGAGGTAGGGTATATGTATATATCACACACATGCATATTCCATACACATACAGACTCTCATATTCCACACACATGCCATATACACATATGTGCTACACATACACAAATATCCTATACACATGTATATCATACACACTACATACACATCATACACACACATACTCCACATATACCACACATACCATATATACACATACACCACACAGATGCACCACAGACACCACATATATACCATACTCACACATATATACACATATACCACACACGTGTACACACATCATATGCATTCACATATACCACAGACATAAGCACATACATGCACATTTCCCATATATGTTAGTATTTATTCATCTATTCACTAGAACTTTGAAATAAAAGTATTCTTCTAGAAACATTAGATTGCCAAAGAACTATTTTAGTGAAAATCAATTTTAAAAATAAGTAATTCAATACAAGTCAATTTTAAAAAGTAACTAATAAAAGTCAATTTTAAAGGAGACTTAAGTAATGAAGAATGGACCATAGTTCATCAATGAAAATCATTTCCCACAGGCATAGAGGCATGGGGCCCAGACTGAGGATTTAGCTCTACCAAAATAACTCTTGCTTATATAAGGCCTCATCCCCAATCCATAGCCCCTTAAAATATACTAATAAAAACTCCAGAGTAGGTACTATTGTCCCTATCAGGAAATGGTTCTTAAGTTTAGGGAATCACATGCACCCTTTCTATAGACTAATGGAAACTGAGGCTCCTTGAGGAAAATGTACATAGGTATAATTGTTTACATATAATTGCCAAATTTAAAAATTCCAGATAAGATCTCCTAAAGCCAGTTTATGCAGTCATATAGTTCAGCATAAACATGAAGCTTGAAATTTCCCTTGCTTTCTTTGTATATAACTCTCATGCAGAGCTAAATATAGGAAACAAAGTGAAGTCAGAAAGAAGAGGTTAAAAAAAGTAAAGGGTATCAGAATTTACAAGATCAGTTCTCGTTTACACTAGGGACATCGCACAAACACATCATGCGTAATTAATTAAACTTAAATAAAAGAAAGAAAACATGTCCTGCTATAATTTCTGAGTTGATAATAATGGACCAGTTTTTACTGCCAGCAAGTAAGACAAAGGCAATCTTTCTGTTCCTAAACAACGGCATCACAGGAGAGAAGGATGAACTTTTAGCATCAGGTCCTTTGAAACAATCCAAGGAAGAATATTACAGCTACCTTATTTTTTACAGCCATTGTATTTTTTCCCAATCATAACTGTGTTAGTTTTGAGCTGATTACCTTGTCTACAGCTTGAGTTAAACATTTCTGACTCTGAAGCTCAGATATCCCCACAATTAACATCTTTTAAAAGGCCAACATTTGAGCTGAAGAGATGGCTCATAGGTTAAGAGCACTGATTGTTCTTCCAGAGGTCCTGAGTTCAATTCCCAGCAACCACGTGGTGGCTCATAACCATCTATGATAACATCTGGTACTCTCTTCTGTATATTGTTTACATAATAACTAAATATTTTTAAAAAAGAAAAGAAAAGGAAAGGAAAGGAAATTTGCTTGCCTTTATGGGACTGCAGAGATGGCTCAGAGCTTAAGAGCACTAACTGTTCTTCCGGAGGTCCTGAGTTCCATTTCCAGCAATCACATGGTGGCTCACAAACCTCTATAATGAGACTTGGTGCCCTCTTCTGTATACTGTATACATAATAAATCTTTTTTAAAAAGTCCAACATTTATTATAAAAATCATTGATGGTAAATTGTGAAACAAATTTAACAAGTCTTAAAAACATTTATCTATAGAAAGCAGAGTACAGAAAACAATTCACACATCAATGTGTCTGAAAGAATAAAGCTAGCCTATTTCATGAAATCTGTTTGGAGAACTACACTATTGAAATGTTGACATTCAAGTCTTCAGTTGGATGGATCCAAGAGGCAAATGTACTACTGAAGTTCAGAGACAATTAAGAAGGAAGAGAGGACATTATCACTCAGTTTTCACCAACAACTGAGCACCCAATAATTGAGTTTTAAGAAGCCTCTGAGAGAAACGCAGAATTGGCAATGGAATCTAGTTCCCCTGTCATTACATGGTCTCAGTCATGGAGATAACTCACATCCTTACAACACAAACTGGTGATGGAAAAGACAGACAGGCACTGTGGGTAGAGAGGGAGGGACTTCCCAAGGGCCTCAGATTATCCCAAGGAATGTTCAGTGACACACCCCACTGGGAGGACCCAATAATTGAGTTTTAAGAAGCCTCTGAGAGAAACGCAGAATTGGCAATGGAATCTAGTTCCCCTGTCATTACATGGTCTCAGTCATGGAGATAACTCACATCCTTACAACACAAACTGGTGATGGAAAAGACTGACAGGCACTGTGGGTAGAGAGGGAGGGACTTCCCAAGGGCCTCAGATTATCCCAAGGAATGTTCAGTGACACACCCCACTGGGAGGACATAGACTAGTGCTCTGTCACACACCTTCCTCCACATGTGTGACATCCAACTCCCCAGTTCACTGAGCAATCTGTCAAAGATTAGCTTGGGTTGTCTGGCTGTCATTGAACAAGCATGGCATGGTTCTTAGCATCATACCCAGCCTCAAGCTGGTATGTGGTTGTCCAAATCAATAAAATACTTAGAAAAGAAGAGGTTAGCCTGGTAGTAGTGGCACATACCTTTAATCAGAGCACTCAGGAGGCAGAGGTAGGTGGATTTTTGTGAGTTCAAGGCCATCTTGGTTTAGAGAGGTAGTTCCAGGAGACCCAAGGCTACACAAAGAAATCTTGTCTCAAAATACCAAACAAACAAACAAAAGTTAAAAATAAGGAATAGATGACGTGGATTGTGGGTACTTTGTAGGGGACACAGAGAAGGCAAAGCAAAATAGAAATTATTTCCCAGAATGTAACTTCTATTGTTTCTACACTTGGGGCTACTTGCTGATTTTGGGACTTACATAAGTAGGATATGAAACTGATGTGTTAGAGCTACGCCATATTACCTCCTCATACTACCTCCTTAAAGGTGACCATATAATTTCAGAAAAACCTCTAAGATAGCTGTTTAAAAAATCATTGTTAATTAAACTATGTAAGTTACAATCAAATTACTAAAAGCAAAGGTGGAAAATATTCGGAATTTCTATGGCTTCGCTATACCTTATTGTTATCTGTGCTATTGGGTAGTTGGGTCTATTGTACCTGTATGGTGGAAGAGATATAAGGTAACATACAATTTGACCACCTTTTCCCAACTCTGTGAAATGTGGTACTAAATCAGTAGCATGAAATTAGGTATGGTAGGACATAATGTACTTTAATGTGGCAGAATCAGTAACCATGACTTATTTATTATTTTCCTGATTATCTAGGCTTAAGAAAACAATATTTCACATTAAACTTAAAAGAACATTGTGTTTGTAGCTGTGACAGGGTGGATAGCACAGAAATGGAGAAAATGTCCCTTTAGTATTCTAATCGCATTATTCAGCAGAAGAGTCACTCATTCACTGACAAATGAGTTCAGCTTGGTAATTAATTTTTGTCATTTCACTTTTGTCTTGCTCATCACATCAACAAACATTCATATCTCAAGCACACTTATGTGTCAATGATGAAGAAAAGGGCCTAATTTGATAGCAACTAAGCATTTAATTCTATCTGAATTTCTCAGATCATGGTTACATTATAACCAGATTGACCATAAATATAGAAATTCAACATCAACAAAAAACATTGAGTGAAAATCCTATTGGCTTTACAAAATTTGCTAAAACAATAAATATATATTTTACAACTATGTATAAACTATCTATATATATATATTTTCATCAGCAAAATGTATGGCATAGTTGTATGTGCATGTGTATAGCATGTTGGTACATGTGTATCTATACACACATCTATATAAGCAATTTTTGGCAACATTACCCTCAAATCTCGAGCTATAAATATAACAAAATTATTATTACACAACTTTCCTAGAGACAACTTATTATGATTGAAAGCAGAAATGGAGGGAGCATTGTTGAATGGTCGCTAAAGTTCAACCAAGTCATTTCACATTGCTAACATTGCTTGAATTTGGTTGAAATACCAAGCTACCAAAGTCTGCTGAAAAAGTGCTAAGTCCAAGTTCTCTTTCTCGTATGGTGAAGGGTAGTGGAATCACGATGGGACAGTAGATAGATTTCCACTAGCAACAAGAAGATGAGAAATGTCAATGCTTTACAGATTGTCAGTGGACTTCTGAGATGTAGCTAAGGAAGCAACAGAACATAATAAACAGAAAGTATAAAAAGATAATTATTAAGGCAGCCTTGCACTAGTTCACAGTGATATTAAAAGTTTCTGCTTAAGTTCTGAATATATCCAAAAAGTTTAGAAATGGAACCCATTAAATGTTAAGGATAAAAAAGAGACATATATATTCTAACCAAAGAAGTAACAGACCTGTATGGCAAGAACTTTAAGTCATTGGAGAAAGAAATTAAAGAAGATATCAGAAAGTGCAAACATCTCCCATGCTTTTGGTTAGGTAGAATCAACATAGTAAAAATGGCAATCTTACCAAAAGCAATCTATATATTCAATGAAATCCCCATCAAAACCCCAACCAATTTTTGCAGATCTTGAAAGAACAATACTCAACTTCATATGGAATAACAACAAATCCAAGATAGCCAAAACAATCCTGTTCAATAATAGAAACTGGGGAGGCATCACCATCTCTGACTTCAAGCTCTACTATAGACCTACAATAATAAAAGCATCTTGGTACTGGCATAGAAATAAGCTTGTGGATGAATGGAATTGAATTGAACACACAGACATTAATCCTCATACCTATGAACACCTGATTTTTGACAAAGAGGCTAAAAATATGCAATGAAAAAAGGATACCATATTCAAAAAAAATGATGTGGGCATAACTAAATGGTATGTTGAAAAATGAAAATAGATCCATATCTATCACTCTGCACAAAACTCAAGTCCAAGTGGATCAAAGACCTCAACATAAACCCAATTATACTGAACCTCATAGAAAAAAAAGTGAGAGATACCCTTGAACACACTGGCACAGGAGACCACTTTCTAAATATAACACCAGCAGCACAGATACTGTGCTAATAAATGGGACTTCCTGAAACTAAGAAGCTTCTGTTAGGCAAAGGACACAGTCAGTAAGACAAAATGACAGTCTACAGAATGGGAAAAAGTCTTCACCAACCCTACATCTGACAGAGGACGATCCATAAAATATATAGAGAACTCAAAAAACTAGAGGTCAAAACACTAAAGAACCCAACTGGAAAATGGGGGACAGTGCTAAAAAGGGGATTTTCAGCAGAACTCCAAATGGCTGAAAGACCCTTAAAGAACTGCTCAACATCTTTAGCCATTAGAGAAATGCAAATCAAAAAAAAAAAACAAAAAAACAAAAAAACCTCCAAGATACCATCTTGCACTTGTCAGAATGGTTGAGATCAAAAACACAGATGATAGCTTATGCTGGATATTGACCAAGGGGAACACTCCTCCATTGTTGGTGGGAGTGTAATCTTGTACAGCCACTTCGGAAATCAGTATGGTGGTTCTCAGAAAACTGGGAATCAATTCAGTGATCCACTATTGGGCATATACCCAAAGGATGCACATTCTTACAACAAGGGCATTAGCTCAATTATGTTCATAGCAGCATTATTCGTAATAACCAGAACCTAGAAACAACCTAGATGCCATGCCATTCAACTGAAGAATGGATTAAAAAACTGTCATAATGGAGTACTACTCAGCAGAAAAAATGACATCCTAAAATTTGTAGGCAAATGGATGGATTTGGAGTGTATTATTCTGAGTGAGGTAACATAGGCCTAGAAAGATAGACATGGTATGTACTCACTTGTAAGTACATTTTGAACATAAATCAAACAATATCCAGGCTGCAAATCACAACTCTTGAACAGTTAGGTAACAGGAGGAACTTAAGAAACACATCCAAGAATCCCCCAGGAAGGGGAAATAGAGAAGATCTCCTGAATAAATTGGGATTATAATGGGGAGGCAGCAAGGAGAACAAATCATAAGAGAAGGAGATGGTTGAGTGGTAGGAGCAACAAAGAGGGAGAACAAAGAAATGGATATCTTGATAGAGAGAGTCACTGTGAGGTTAGAAAGAAATCTGGTACTAAGGAAACCATCAAGAATCCACAAGATGTCCGTGGCTAGGATTCCAAGCAATAGTAGAAAGAGTGCCTCAACAGGACTTTCCCTATATCAAATGAATGACCACCCTAATTGCCATTATAGAACCTTCATCCAGCAATGGATAGAGGCAGAAGGAAAGATCCATAGCTAAGCACCAGGTGGAGCTCCCGGTCCAGCTGAAAAGAGAGAAAGGAGAGAGTATATAAGCAAAGCTTTCAGAATCATGAGGAGAAGACCCACAGAGTTAGATGGCTGACCCAAGCTGTCAGGAGTAACTCTGAAATATTCACTAAGGAACCTTCAGGAAAAGGAACTAAACCCTCCAAAGGTAGATGACTGTCAAATGGCATGGGCAATTTGTGGAGCCTCTTGCAGTAGGTTCAGAGTATGTTCCTTGTGCATGAACTGACATCTCAGAGCCCATTCCCTACAGAGGAACACCTAAACCAGCCTTAATACTGGGATGAGAAACTACTTCAACTGTATATGCCAGAGGAACTGATTCACCCTGGGATTCCTTGTTTTCCTTGGGGAATGGATGGGGGATGAAGTAGGGGAGGCTGAGGAAGAACTGGGAGGGCCTGGGAGGAGGAAAGGGATGGTAGATATGGAAAAAAAACTTTTTAAATAAAAAAAAGTGAAAGACAGAGAGAGAGAGAGAGAGAGAGAGAGAGAGAGAGAGAGAGAGAGAGAGAGAGAGAGAGAGAGAGAGAGAAAGCCTTAAGAGCCAAGTGTTACATGGTCGTATTTTTCAGACAATTGAACATATTTTGGCAAAACACAATTATAGACAAATGGAGTTAAAATTCTGAAACATGCTGGCTAATTTTATTTTTATGTGTCCAAGAAAAGAAAATGTCAGACACTGGGATGACAGCTTCTCTCTTCCTGCTCTTATGCTCCATGGAGAGCTCCCCAGTTGACCCTTAAAATTATTCGAAGGTTCTTCAGGTATATTTGGTAAAAGTGCTCACAAAAGGACATAGGACACATACAGGCTTCAGCCACTTACCTCTCAGCTTCCTTATGCCTTGATTTAACTTCAAATCTGAGGGATTCTGGGTGTGGCAGGCACCATATACCCTCTCTGTTCAAATGACTCTAGGATGAAATGACCCTAGGAAAAATGTAGCCCCTGAAACGGCTCCCCAAAGACTTCTAGAAAATATATAATACCTGTGCCTTTGGTGTCTTTTCAATGACTGACATCTCTGGTGTGGTTTACATAGGCTATTCTGAGCACTATAGCTGAACCAACAGGGTAGCAATTCCAGCCTGTGGGACTTTGTTTTTGTGGAGACTGTACTGTTTGGTCATTGTATTTTAAGATCTAGCCTCTTGTCCTAAATTTTCCCAGCAAAGCTTTGTTACTTTGAAGTCTTCTTCATATTCTGCACGTCCTCTGCCACTGCCTCCCCACACACACCTTGGTCCCTGAAATACATATGCCTGGGATGTCAACCACAAGTATGTCTTTCTTAGTCTTCCCTCCATGGGAGCTTAGAAGTATATATGAAGGACATAACCATTGCTTTCATTAAAAAAAAAGGAAAGAAATTGGCTTTCTTCTGGTAATTGCAGGCACCCATGTTTCCTGTAGGATTTCTAAGAGCAGACACCATTCAGGGTAAGTATCAGCAGGTATATAGACCTTGATCAAGAGCACATTGTTAGATTTCCTTGTGATTTTTTTGAATTGATACCCTAAAAGAGCCAATGGCAGGCATTTGCTTGCTAGGATAGGAGTGTTATGAGATATGTGTGTGTGTGTGTGTGTGTGTGTGTGTGTGTGTATGTGTGTGTGTGGAGGGGGACTGTGTAGGAGAAGCAGTCTCATCAGGCAAGTTCTGGCTAGTCTTTCTATCTCTAAATGCTAAAAGGCACTCCAGAGTTTCTGGTGCTTCTGTGGTTGCACATCACACTGCCAAACAAATGAAGATGCCAACAGGACAAAGAACTCATATCCTATCACACGAGTTACATTGTGATTTGGAAACACAAAGTCTTCTACACTGGCCATTTGGGAAAAAAGAAAGGAAAAAGGCAATATACACTCTCAGCAGAGCCTAACACCACTCTCAGTAGCTGGGGCCATTAATCAACTCTCCTCACAGACTGGGGAGGCATCATTGGAATATCTATCTGAGATATCTAGAGAGAAAATATGTATTTACTGAACACTAACTACCTGTCAGAAAATGTGCTCGAGAATTTCTAGAATGTGAGGCAGATATGGCCTCTGACCCACCTGAGCTCAAAGACATGGACAGTGAGCCTGGGAAATAACTTGTAGCCAGAATCCAGGGCTGAACGAAAACAGGTAGGAAACTAAAGACAAGACAGCAAAAGAAAGTAAGGAAAACACTGACCAATGATGCTCATAGACTAAGGGTCCAGAATCCCAACCCATTCACTCTCCACCCTCACCACATCCATGGTCCTGTGCTTGACCCTCACTGTTGACCTCTGTGAAAGCAAAGAAAGCAGAGAATAAATACCAGCTTCAGATACTCCCCAGTCTCCCACTCTGCCTAGATCCCAAAAACCATCTTTAGAGAAGAACTGCCATTTGTAGCCACAATGAGAACAGGACTCCTTTGCAGAAGTGAGAAGAGTGTGAGAGGAGCAGCATGCAGCCTGACCTTTAAAATATCCTTTAGCAATATCCCTCTCTCAAGCTTGCTGCTATCCAGAAGGTACAAAATACAGCTACCTCTGGCTGCCACAGACAGAATGCTGGAAGAAAAACTTTGTGTTATGGTGCCCTATTATAATAACAGATTAAAAGAGCACAAACAGGGTATTACTTAGTAGTCATAAAATCTGGAGGCTGCAGATTGCTCATCTTCATACACCCAGTTGTGCAGATAAGATGGGCATAGAACACCAGGGTGCAGATACCCTGGGAGGACTCAACCACAGGAGCCATTGAGTGGCCTGAGTTTTGCAGTAGAAACTGCATTCTCCCAAGCATTCAAAGGCATTCGGGTGACTGCCCAAGAATGAAACTGCAGGCAGCCTAAAGCCAGACAAGCATGGTGGAGACATCTGATTGATTGTCTGAGAGTCCCTCTCCAGAGATTATTCCACCATGGTCCCTTCCAGGGTTTTATGCAGAAGGCCACTTCTGAGAAATAAGATGGTTTATTAGCATTCAGGGGCCAAAGTTTAGCCTGAAGGAGAGATACCTTCATCAATAAAATCTTTTTTGATTAAATTCAGTCTTTCTTCTTGAGTCTGCTCAGAGAGTGGAAAATAAGGCGGGTGTGCTTTCTAACTTTTATCCCCAATTTGTTCCCTGAGGATTTCAAGGATTCTATTGCCTTGAGGAAAATATCTAAGAAGAAAGAAAGAAATGTTCTTTCATTCATAAGTTGCCTGTTGATAAACTCACACCTAGTAATTCAGACCTGGAAACATTGCCCAGATATCTACTGAGTATTATAAAGTTACTAATCTATTATTTTCAGATTATCATATGTGGTGCATGCCAAGAGTCCTCTTTTACAAAAAGAACTTAAGTTTTTGTTTTCATCAAGGGGAAAAGTGTGGCTATATTATATATATAATATATATTATGTGTGAATTTGGAGTTGAGTTAATGTGTTTTAGCCTTTCAACTGGTATAACCATCAAATGGCTGCATTGAAAGTATAACAATGTTAAAAGAAAATTACACAGCAATCACTATTATGCCAATTTTATTCTCAATTTTATAATGAGGTCTGTGTATTACTTACTAGCAAATATTCCTCTCATTGTATAGTAAAATATCTAAAGTAAAAATGTCAAGGTGTGTGCATGTCGTGTGTGTGTGTGTCTATGTGTGTGTGTGCACATGCATGTGTGTCTGCAGCTATCAGGGATTGAATTTGGGACCTCATGCTTACTAGCCAAATGATCTAGTCAAAATGGACAAGAACATTATAAAAATACTTATCTTTATTTTCACGTGTATTTGTGAACACATTCATGTCCCTTTAGACGGGATTTCTCTCTGAGGCTGGAGCTTACCATTTTTAAGCTACACTGGAGGCTAACAAGTCTATTGATCACCTGTTTCCACTTCAGTAGAGTTAGAGATAGTCATGACACACCCAGAATTAAGAAATTCAGGGGATTTGAACTCAAGTCCTAATGTTTGTGTGAAAATCACTCTTTCCTACTAAACTAAACTACCTTTCTAACACCCCAAGCCCTTTTTTGAACATAAATTTCACATTAAAAAATATTTACCTCTCATTTTATTTTTCTTGAAGGGGTTGCGCAAACACCACTTAAATGGGCTAATGTCCTACTCTCCACACAAAGGTGACTGGCTTATCCAATCCACCCTTTTAGAAAATATACTTATCTTTGTGTTCTTTCTCTGACTCTTATTTCAATCTTGCTATGATGCCTAGGATAATAAACAAAGATTGTCAACAATTCTTGGATCTGAGCTCATGAGAAATGGATTAGAGAGCAGGTGTCAGTTAGTGGTCTAGGATTCCTGATCCGTCCCACCTAGATATCACTGATTCCCAACTGTTCTTAAGATTCTGACGATAGTATGAGTCACCTGCCAAGGATGTACTTGCTTAATTAGTTCTTACAAATTTAATCCAAGAGAGTCTAAAGTTGATAAATGTAGCATAGTAACCACAGACCATTTAGAAAAACAATTCTTACATTGAATGAAACCTCCCTATACCCTCCAATTAAACCATGTGGGTGAGGCCAAGAGCATAGACCCTGACTCATCAGGCAAACGAGGCCTGGCCATTTCATTTTGTCAGAAGAGCCTGCACTTCTCATAAAAGAGATGACAGCCTTTGTTCCTATCCCCCTAAGAAGGAGATGAAAGGGCAACTAAGAGAAGACATCTCCAATGTGCTTTGCATATTTTCCAAAGAAACATACTTTCTAAACCTAAGTCGTTAGTGCTAATGAAAGTTTTCTCTTTTATATAAGGGTTAAAGGACTTTTAAGACATGCATTCCTTTGCTCTCATTAAGGAGACACTAATTCTTCATGGATTCATAAGCACCAACATAACTGAAAAGAATTCACAGCCACCATGCAATAACCAATATACAGCTCTAATGAGAAGACATACACGGGTGGGGACACGTGTTGGTCTTTTCCCTTCGGTCTAAGACACTGTATCGAATTTTTTCAGAGGCTTTATTAGTTCTTGCTTAATATTATCCATCTTTTTCATGTGAAAACTCTGATTAGAATCTCAGGCAAAGCTTTAGGCTTTCAATGAGGAGATCATTAAAAAATAATTAATATCTAAATGGTGCTCAAAACACCACATTATGGTTAATTGGCAGCACAATCACAGGGCACTGAGATGCAGGTGAAATTAAATACCAGAGAGCCAGGCCTTCTCTGTCAGTTCCTTCATCACTCAAGCAGAGAGAGAATTAACTTTGTGGAGAAGGTAGACAGTGGAGCTCTTGGAAGCTGCACGTGATTAGAACATATGATTTTCTTCTGAAGAGAGACTAAGGACTTTTGGAGGGAATCATATGGGTTTATCTCAGGGGTTCCCACAGGGGTTCTCCACATGTGCTGCAGTAGGATATTTATAAACAGAATTTGAATGTCACTCTACAAGTCTTTATCAGAACCTGATCATTGAAACAGAAAACAGTGTCTCAGGATCTTTCTGGTTCCTAACCCACTGGACTGCGATAAAGAAAGAGTGAATTTGGAATGCTGCATTTATCCATTTTCTGTGATGTTCTAAAGTTTACTTTTTTAGTTACTGTGGCAAAATATTTATGTTAATTCTTGTGCCAAGTGAGAACAGATTCAGTCTATTATTTTGAAATTAGTCAAACATGTTTATGCATCTTAAGGGTCTAAATGGGAATTTCTCAAGCATGGTCATCCAAGCGCTCTTACTGCAGGGTTTTGTAGAAGAGAGTGAAAGGATGGAACGAGGCAGCCTTCCGTCCCTCCTCTAGGGAGAGATGTGACATCATCCCACAGGAGAAATGTCTTACAGTCAACAAGGTTGAAAGAAGTTAGAGAACTCAAGAGTGATTTGCCATCAGACATGGAGATAAAAAAATTAGAATTTATCCCATTGATTTTTTAATTTTGGTCCTGTATTTCACTATGTCCACTTTACACCCTTTTGCAATGGTAATATATATTTTGTGTCATTGTGTTTCAGAAATATATGACCTGCTTTTGATTTTGATTTCACTGGGGGTTACAGTTAAGAGGTTACCATGATTCTCATAAAAAACTTTGGACTTAAAAAACAAAACAAAACAATGTTAAGACTGGAAGATTATGAGGACTTTTGAAGGTGAACTGAATGTATTTTTGCATTAGGATATAATTACAAACCTATAGGGGTCAGGGAATGAAATATGGTGATTTGAATGAGAATGGCCCATAGGCTCTTACATTTGAATGCTAAGTCACTAGGGAGTGGCACTATTTGAAAGAATTAGGAGGGTTAGGAAGTGTGGCCTTGCTGGAGTAAGTGTGGTCTTGTTAGAAGAATGCCACTTGGAGGTGGGCTTTGAGGATTCAAATCTCAAAGCAGCCCAGTGTCTCTTCCTTCTTCTATGTCTACAGATTAGGATGTAACAATCAGCTTCTTTCCTGGCACTGTGCTTGCCACCATGATCCTTACCATGATGATAATGGAAGCCCCTCTGAATCTGTAAGCCAGTCTCTAATTAAATGTTTTTTTTTCTAACAGTTTTCATAATCATTGTGCAGTAGAATAGTGACTAAGACAATACCCTAATGGGTAGAGCACGCAAGAACCCCACCAAAGACTTACATATATTCTGAGTGTCTGACAATTTACAGGTAAACAATTAACTCATGATTCTTCTGGTTTTCCAAGGTGAAGAGGCCCTTAATTGCAGGTTAAACATCAGATCCCAGTAAGACAGAATCTCAATCAGAATTTGCGTGCATGCTCAAAAAGACATGGCTATGGACAATTAACCAAAGCTATAAGATATATGATATGAAAAGTTGATAGTGACATTAGTCGTTGAGCTAGGCTCTAGTGAGAAGGGTGCTGCTCATTGTTGGCCAGAAAAATACAGGAGGGTAAACTAACTATACCATGGCTAAAATATAAGGGGCATAGCCATTCTGAGTTATTCACCCCCAATACCACAGACAAATCAGAAAGGCTGACAATCCCATATATTTTAAGTAATTTCCTCAGATCAGGAATCCACTGTACATACATTTTATGTTCTGCTGCATGTCAGAAATGGAGCAGGCCTATTGGCTTCTCTTGCCTGGGCAACTTGGCCTGATGGTCTCTCTTAGACATCTTTTGGATGGGTATCAGTTGTGCCCTCACTTATGAAAGTAAAAGCTCTTTAAATGTATATTTGGTTATTTTTTATGTAAACTCATTCCACATGACTAAGAGGAACTTTATTTGAAGAATCCTTGTAGTACAAAGCTGCTTTTGGGGAACAGAGACAAAGGTAAATGTTGGCATACAGACTTAAAAATTTTAAAGGAGAATAAAAACTATAGAGGGTTGACTCAGTTGATAAAAGGCTTACTTTGCAAGAACAAGGACCTTAGCTTGATCCTAAGAAACTATGTAAAAATGCCTGGGTGTGGTGGCATGTACTTGTGACTCAAGTGTGACACATGCAGACAGACAGATCCCTCTTCCTTTCTGAACAGCTTTTCTAGACAAGTTGATGAGTTCCAGGCCAAAGAAAGGCCGTGTTTGAAGGGAGGGAGGCTAATGGTATTCCTGCAGATGACATTAGAGCTTGTCCTCAGGCCCTCACTCACACATATGTGCATCTGTCTATTCACTAACATGCACACTCATGAGCACATGACACAAATATATGCATAAAAAACTAAAGAGAAAAAGATGAACAAAAGCTTAAAAGCTATAACATCCACATGACAATAATCTGGTGTCAAACAGAATCAAAATAAAAAAAATTTACAACTTAATTTAACCATGTTCTTATCTTCCAGTATCATTGAGTTATATAGATGACCAACTTATTCTAAATAATGACTGTATGATGTGCAAATTGATGTAGATTGAGAGAGAAAAACTAGAAGATTTTAGATAGTCAAACAAATAGTTACATGTGAACACAACAAAGTGAGCTTTGAGCCTCCTAAGCAAACTGACAAATTGTCCTCTAGAGTCCAATTCCCAGCATCAGCACCACTTTGCCACGATGGCCTGTCCAGCCTAATGGCTCTCCACGCCAAGAAGGGCAGTCAGTGTGATTAAAATAACCATCAACAAAATGGCCCAGTAATTAACTGTCTTCTTTTTAAAATATAATTGTGGTCAGTGAGATTGATGGGCTCTTTTGGTCATTAACAATCTATTTAACAACCATAAATTTCAAGTCATCACTTTCCTGAGCCCTAGTGTTAAGGAGGTTAGGGGGCAGGCCAAGTTAAGAGCTAGAAAATTAAGCCAGAATGTGAAAAGCAAGATTTACAAAGTAGTATTCCTCTGAGACTGCTGCGGACCTAAATGGAAATGAGTGTTATTAATGCTACAGGATATATTTAATTGCTTTCTTAAGAGGAAAAAAATCTTAATTATTTCCCCATCCCATAGAAATGTAACTAAGGTGGGAGTGGGGCATTACTAAAAATTGAATAAATCCACACAAAATCAAGATTTTTCAAAATGAACCACCTACCTATAATTAAATGTGCTTTAATAATTAAATGTGCTTAAATAATTAAATAATTAAAATGTGCTTAACACAATATAAGACATAGAACATAACTTTGGTCACCTTTGAGCATTCTAGAATAATCAATTCTTGACAAGGATTTCCAAATGTCAGATAAAACATATGAAAGTGTTAGACTGAAAATATACCTAAAAATATGCCTTGCCTGAAAGTATGACAGCATTTCATGTATGTCTATGAGCTGTACTTAGCTGGTTATATTATCAGTGGGTGATACTGTAGTCATAATCACACCTCTTTCTTTCTTTCTTTCTTTGCTTTTCTTTTGGCTGAAGGTTATGTTGGACCACTTGTTTTACTCCATAGTCATGAACCATGACTGGGCAGACAACTAAATCTTCCTTTGGGTTATTTTCTATGCGGGATAGAGTCTCAGTGTCAGGTTTGAACATGCCAACTGGAGGCCCAGCCCAGGCTCACCCTACCAGTGGTCCAGAAATGAACCAATGACCAGAAGGTAAGGGAAACACATCTTTTGCTAACTGTGTGCTTTGGATTGTTGTAGAGAGATCTTCCTAAGCAGAAAGAAAAGAAACACAGGGTGAGACTAGAGAGATGTCTCAGCTAGGCAGCAGTGCTTATTGTGAAAGCTTGAGGGCCTGAGCATGAATCCATGCCCAGCATCCATGTTAAAACCTCAATATAGTCACAGGAGTGTTGGTAACTCCAGAACCGTTGGGAGGGCAGGGGTGGACACAGGATCATCACAGGAGCATGCTGGCTGCCAGTCTTGTACTATGTTAGGCGAGAGACCCTGTCTCAAGGCAGTAGGCAGAGAGTCACAGGAAAGGGTCCTCTAATGGCCTCTATCCACAAGCACATCTGCCCACACACACATGTACATACCACACATACACACCCCACATGTGGAGATAAACTACATTCTGCACACTTTAATCTGTAACAAACAGCCCTATAATTAATCTGTAACAAAGCTATCCTTCCAAAATGAGAATTAGAGGAAACCCTGGGGAAAGGGCTGGGTTTTCCACCAGCAATACGGCAGCATCACAGTTCTGCTAATTTCCATTAAAGCAAAGGTGCTCTGTCCATGTGGAAAAAGGCAAAGGAAGAAGCACAACTGTACTAAGGCTATTGATTAAAGTTCAAAGGAGCCAGAATAGTTCCTGATGAGACTGATTTCAAGTACTTCTCTCTTCCCTAGAGGTTCACAGAGGTGTCTACAGAAGCCAAATTTTTGGCCTCTGAAAAACTCACAGCTTAATATTTCAGGTTGAAGAAGAATTTGGTCTTGATTGGTAAATAGTTTTTGGCTAAAATTCCATCCCTGATCAAGAGTAATAGCAAACAGTGGACTTAATAGAAAAAGAATAAAGTGACCAGTTGTTAGTAGCTGCAGAGAAAACTCACTGGAAGGCTAAGAGCAAGGATTCTAAAGGCACAGGGCAGGATGGGTCCCAGTTCTGCTCATTACCATCTTGGTCAAGACATTTAATTTAAACTCTCTGAATATGATATGCTAAAAATATTTTTATTATAGCATTACATAAATAGCTCAGAGTTTTTTTTTTAAAATAATATCCAGAATCCAGCTTTCACTTAGTAAGCATTCACTTGAATGCCAAATAATAAATGAACCTGGAGATTATTATGTTAAGAGAAATAAGCCAGACTCAAAAAGACAAACATATATTTTCTCTCTATACCCCAAAACAGTAAAGCTTGCAGTAGGTATAGTAGTTTGGGAAGAGAAAGGAGACATCAGAGCAGGAACCAGGGATAGGCTGGGGGTAGATAAGGTCAAACCAAATGTATACTTATATAAGAATGTTACAGTGAAGCCCAATATTTTAGACAATGAATGTAGTCTGAGATGAAATCAACATTAGCTTCATCACCAGTGGGCAGTCATCACTACTTATTGACAATATAAAATACAGTGCTGGCTTGGTCTTGCTTATCTGGCCGTCTACTTTAGAATTCAGTGTTCACTTGAAATGCAGAATGGACAAGCAGTACACTTTGAGGTCAGGGTGGCAGTGGAGGGCAGCACAAGCTACCCCATGCAGTTAATGTGTGCAAAACATTTGAGTTTAGCAGAGCTAACCTCTGGAGTGGAGAATGGTGCTCTAATACATTTAGACCTTGAAAGATCACATGGTATTTTAGTGAGTTAAATTTTTAGGATGATCCAAATTGGTACGTTTTGAACTAAAGCTATCAGAATACCTTTTCTGAGTCTCCCAGACTGCTTAAACCATCCGACTCCACACTTATTCCTCTTACCTATGTTGGAGAAAGGATGGTCAGGATGCTGGTTCAGCACCATGTGTTTTGAACCTTAGCAAACATGGAAGCTGGTTATGTCAACAGCAGGAAAAAAAATGCTTTTGAATTGTTGACATAACAACAGACTCGGGCTTCTGCAAGACACTATCTTTTGGCATCAAGGGTTGGAATTAGTAGTCATCAGATGGTATCAGGAGAACCTGTTTTTTGCCACAAATGGGTAGAAGGTGTATCTGCCATCTAGTGAGTAAAGACCTGGGATAGTGTTGGCATCCTTCAGTTCCTAATTTCCCTTCTCCCATTCAAAACTTCTCAAATTTTTCTATTCTGAAATACAATCAGTACCAAAGTTAGAAAGCCCTGTGCTACACAGAGTGCACCTTAGTGTGGACTCAGCTGCTGACAGTCTCCCCTGCCATCCTGAAGGCATGCACTGCTATGTCCTGGTGTCTAGCATAGGACATCACACTTCAAAGAGGTTTATACAATGCTGGTAGAATGATCAATTGGGTTATGCATAGACAATAGCACTGTCTCATTTTTCTACATAGAAAAGCAAGCAGTTCTTTGATATCAAGGTCAGAAAAAAAAGAGAAAAGATTAGAGATGGTTGGTCATAACTTTGCCTGTTTGGTCCCTAGCACATTAGACACCACTAATACAGCTATTCTGTCAGCCTATCATCATGGAGGCTGCTAACAGAGTTGTGTAGGTGGCATCAGTTCCTCCATAAAAGCATCAAGGGGCTGAAAACAGTTTAGTTGACAGAGTGGTTACATAGGATTTTGATCTTCAGTACCACATAAGTTGGCCAACATGGCACATGTCTGTAATTCCAGAACTCGGAAGATGGAAACAAGAGAACAAGGAGTCAAGAATATTTTTGCTACTTACTATTTAGAAGTAAGTACTATGAACTCCATGAGATGCACCTTGAATCCTGTCTCAAAATAAGCAAATCCAACTATATCTAGAATCCAGTGGTTTTCCCTCATGCTTAAAGCTATAAACAGGTCCACTCAAACCCTCAACCTCGTGTACAGTAAGCCACATTCTACTTTGTTCTTGATGTCGAGCTGCCATTTTTGACAGTAACCACAGCACTGAAAAGGAAGAACCAAATCTTTCCTGTCTATATTAAAAATCTTCCAGTGCCCTCAGAATGCCTTCAAATGCTTCATGAAGCCTGGCACTGTCCATGATTTGACATTGAACACACTTGCTATGTTCCTACTTCACAAACGTGCCTGCTTCTTTCTTACTCTAAAACTTCTGTACCTCCTCTGTGGTCTTCCACAGCCCTAAATGGCTGGCAGCTTCACATCATTCAGCAACCAACTAAAAGTGACTTTACCCAAGAGAAAAAATGTTGGATCATCAACATTTTTACACATGTGATTCAGATATGCCCCCTTTTAGCTGCCTTTGTACTTGGGGTAAAGTTTGAGAACTCATTATTTTTTAGTAAATGTGTAGCCTTTACCATCAGAACATAAACCCTGTGAGAGCAGGGAGCCAGTCTTCTGTTGTTCCTCAGACATAGTGCTGTGCACAAGAGAGAAGTCAATGTGGATCTACTGGATTTTGAGCATAAAAGGACTGGTTTGTAACTGGACTATTGAAAGGAAGCCTCTGAAAACATAGTGATGTAAATTGTCACTTGCAAAGGAGTTTCTCAGAATTTCCAAATTCATTCCCAAATTGCATGCTTTGTTTCAAACATCAATTCAACACAAGACTCAGTACAGGAGCACTGGGCATGTAGTTGGCATTCCTAAACCAGCAGCTATACACTCAAAATTGAATTCACAGTATACATTTCTCTCTTCAAAAGCCCCAAATTAAACTTCATCTTATTTTTTTAAATATCACTTCAGAGACAGTGAAATAATGAGAAAAAACAATAAAATATTGTTAATAATGCTCAGTATCTAACAAAAAATAATTTTGTATTTTTCCAAATATGGTTAGACTAGCATGGTATGAAAATCATTTTAAGTCAGTTTTCTTTTATAATTATGTTATTGTTAAAAACATTACCAAAGTCTTCTATGTTCATCGTCAGTATATATAATAAGAGTGTACTATGCTAAGACTTGTGGAAACAAAGATGATATCACTTTTGAATAGAAGTCAGCCAAAGAGAAAAATCCAGAATTAAGTTTGAGATGTCAGGGAATTTGGCAGATGGTGCCACATAGAACCAGGCATAATCAAGAAATTAGGCTCTACCCTACCCTAACTTATGCTATATTGTACCAAAATAGCATTTCCTCAGGATGTGCTTTGCTTGAGGAGGTAACATTTTGTAAGCAGCTTTTGACTTCATTTTGAGGGAAAAGGATGATTGCAGCCCTGGGAAGACTGGAGACTGTACAGTCTGTCAGGTCAATAAATGCTGATTAACAGAAGGGAAGCCATGCTGCATGTCTCTTAGGGTTAACTGGGACTGTTAAGCACACATGAGCATATTAAAATATTATTAGGGGATCCAGACCCCTGAATTTATAAGATATGCCAGAGTAAGGAAAGAATATAACTTCCTCACCTGGACCCCATAAAGTGATGAAACCTAACACTGAGGTGGTATGACCATATACCAACTTATCATGTGACATCCATGCTTGTTTTATGGGTAGATAAGTTGAGGGCATCATGATTATCCCTGGAGCTCAAGTTCAGCTTTGTCCTCTGCTATTCACAGGGACTAGCCAACTGTCTGCTGATACACCCGCTTGCCCTTCTGGACCTGAACCTGTTGCTTCCTGCCCTGGGATACATGCTCAGCATATCTCACCTTGCAAATGAGTGGCTTTACCCTGCACTTCAGAGCTGTTCCTCTCTTGGGTCACTTTCTTTTTTTTCTTTTTCTTTTTCTTTCTTTTTTTTTTTTTACCCAGATATAGTATGACTTTATTGATAATAAAAAAAAGTAATTGAAAAACAAACAACCAAAAAAGAAGCTGGAGATTTGGATGGCACAATTCCCACAGTGGAACATGGAATAATAAACATACCTTGCTGTAACAGATATACTGAAAGCATTGGGCCACTTTCATATTACTGTTCATCTATGACGAGCTTCTGAGATGTAGATAGCATACACTGGTCAAGTCAGCAACTGATGGTTTTAGGGCATGTTGGTCCATCTTGGCACATGACAATTATTTGACAAACATTTGATGGCTGATCAAGTGAAACAGTGAAGCCATCTTGAGTTGTGAACAAATACAAGTTTACATTCCTGAACAAATATAAATTCAAATTCCTATGAAGTGCTTCCCCATGAAAGGGTCACAGCCTAGAGACAAAAAGTTACAAACCAGATAGGCTGGCCTTTAGATCTGGTAATATATGCATCAAAATTTTTGGGTAGGGGGTGTGTCTTTTTTTTTTTTTTTAATGGAAAAGAGTCTTTCATTTTATTTCCAATAATCTAAGTTGAAACTTGTTTTCAGGTGTCAAATATAGATTTTCAGCCTCCTTAGAAACAGTGATGATATCTCAAGTCTGAATTCCATATTCAGGATTGGCATCCACAAGCCAGAAGGGAGAACACAACTGTCTGTCTTCGATAACAAGCACACACCACAGAGGGCTTCTGTTTTTCTCTAGCTCTCAGCTCTCTTCAATTATTTACAGCCTTTGTTTTTCTTTTGCAGCCATTTCACCTTACAACCTACACAGTGAATGAAGAGCCAGGGAGTTCAAGTTTGCACACTGATCCTTCATTCACAGCAGTACAATTACAGCGATGATACAAAAGCAACAACAGTGGCAGTAATAATGGCTGTACTGTGTCATGAGAATTGTATGTCTGGTGTCCCATGAGACAATTAATAAACATTGTCAGATGAGATCTTACACAACATGAAAAACATCCCAAGTGCATTAAATTAACACTGAGCCCAAGATCATGGGAGGCGTCTCTGAGCTTTCATACTGTTCCCTTTATTACAAAGACATGAGCATCTCCTCATCACTCTATATTCATTCTGGCCTGCATTTTGACTCCAAGAATAACTAAAGTATGATCTCAGTCAAGAGGCAAAATTCTTTATATTTTGTTCCTTTAGTAATAACAAACTTCAGAAGTAAGTAGGGTTATCCCTAGTAGAATATGCAGGCACAAGAGATGGTGTGGATAAGACACTGAACTGCTCACACACTTTCACAAATGCAAAGTCATCTCTTCTGAGAGGACAGAGATATCTGGGAAAACTGGGACACTAGGGGTAAAGCGAGAAAAGCTTTTATTTAATCATTAGAAGAAAATAGTGGCCTTGTTGCCTCTGCTAGTTCCCAGCCTTACACATGAAGGAGCTGCATTTGGGAGAGAATGTCTCAGTAGAAGCAGTAATGAACCTTGGAAGTTGCTGTGGCTTTATGAAAGATGCCATGGAAAACATACATGCCAATGGAGAGTTTAAGAATTATGTGTTGTGACACATTCTCGGTCAGACCAGGAACTGGAAAACACTTTTTACAAGGGAACTGAGAAGAAGCTGAAGTAATGGATCACAAGCATGAGGATCAGAAGTCAATCTCTAAAACATGAGAAAAAAGTCTGTGCCTCCCAACTAAGGCAGTTCCAAGCCAGTGAGATATCCTGTCCCTGCTCAAATAGATGATGCCTAAGGAACAATAAATGAGGTTCACTCTTCTAGCCTCTACACACACACACAAACACACACACACACACACACACACACACACACACACACACACACACAGAGAGAGAGAGAGAGAGAGAGAGAGAGAGAGAGAGAGAGAGAGAGAGGATATAGGATATTCAGGAATATAATTTGGCATTAAACAGAAAAACAAATTTTATTTCTAACAACATAAATTGACCCAGAGAACAGAAAGACAGAAGGAAAATAGTGTACAAACTCACACACAGTTGGAATCTAAAACACATTCAACTCCTGGAAACAAAAAGTAGAGTGTCAGTGTCCTGGGTCTGGGATGTGAAGACATGACAGAAAGGGGTAAAACTTAACTACAAGGTGACTAAAATCTGATGACCTTCTTACAGTATGGTAACCATGGTTGATACTTTATTGTATATTTGAATTTTGCTGAGACTAGATATTAACTATTTTTACCACAACAAATCTGGTAACCACCTGTGGTGATATGTTAGACATATTAGTAAACTTGGATGTGTTAATTGCTTCACAATGTATCCAACATGTGTCATGTCATAATGCTGTATAACACACAAACACACACACACAAATATATATATTCAGTCATTCTTCAACAAACTGAAATAGATGAAATACTTGGACATACTAAAAAAAAATATTCATGAACATTCTGAAACCTTACCGTAGTAAAATCTTAGTGGATTATGTGAAATTATTAAATTATATATTTTAAATAAATGAATTGCACAGCATTTGAATAATATTTTAATAAAGTTATAGTAAACATGGAAGGTTCCATTTGGTGAATGACACAAATGTGCAGCTATAAATGATGACAAAAATTATTTTCTGTCCACCAGAGGTCAATCATAAACTTGACTCTTTCATGTTTACTGAGATCCGATGCTTTTTGTTCTCTTGTTCTGAGAACTGTAGGGTAAAACATGTGGGAAGGGCTAGAGAAAGTGGGCATCCTCAGGAAGCTTCTTCAGAAATATGGACAGGGTGAGGCCAGAGGCAGCATTTTCAGAATCACCATAGACATCAAATTCAAAATATAGAAGAAGAGATGAGCCGGTTTACTAGTAGGTACTTCTGTTAATAAAAATGGGCTCCTGAATGCCAGTGGTTCATCAAGAGAACAGAGGAGACATTTAAAAGGTTCTTGGAAGCTCAGTTCAAATACTTAACTGCCCTAATTTTGCAGTGAAGGGCTTTGCATTTAAAGAAACTAACCTGGCAATGTGTGTGGCAAAAATTCAGGGGACTGGATGCAGAATACAGGGCTGTATGTTAATGAGGTCCAGAAGAAAGCGACAACCTCACGAATGGAAAGAAAATGAGAACAAGGGGCATGTTCTCTTTCTGTTTCCCACCTCAATGTCCAGAAAAATACACAACCAGCAGCATAACATAATGATTGATACCAGGGTATACTGCTAAGCTCTAGGTAGGGAATTATGCCCTTATCATAAAAATCCATAACTTAACATTAAGAAAAAAGCCTGTGAAGATGGAAATCCCAGAGAGGTATATGGTTTTATGTGTTTAGGGAATTATATCAGCATCACTCACTTCAAATGTCAAAACATTTTTGGGCAAATAAAATGATTTGGCAAAATCATAGAATTTTCTCTATAACTAAGAGAAAATGTGAAGTGTGTTAACACACACGTTTAATCCCAGAACTCTGAGGCAGAGGCAGGTGAATTCAAGCCAGCCTGCGCTACAGAGTGGGTTCCAGGTCAGGACAGACAGGACTACATAAAGAAATGCTGTCGAGTAAAAACGAAGAGCAACAAACGCCAAACAAAAAGACAACCAAACCAAACCAAAACCAAAAATACTAACCATCTCCCAAACAAACAAATTGAGAAGAACAAACTAAGGACAATATTTCGCAATCTTGTAAAACAATCCCAGATAGTGACATATCCTCATATCCTCATATTTCTGCCAGCCAAATATAGGACTTGACAGTAGTATGGTAGGAAAAACTAATATAATATAGTGTGGTATCGCAGCTACTTTTAAAATGTCAAAATAACCTAGAATTACCTGGGAAGGGTGGCTCAATTAAGGAATTATCTAGATCAGGTTTGCTTGTGGGTTTTATTGTAAATAAATACATATCTATAATAATAAAAGCAGTGCTATGAGGTATTATCATTATTATGAATTGCTAAGGCAATAAGCAGCCCACTGTGGGCAGTGCCATTGCCTTTTAAGGGTAATTCTGTGCTGTATAATAGGGAAAAACCAGCCGAGAGCAAGCAGACAAGCAACAATAAGTTGGCTATTAACTGTGGGGTGTAAGGAGCTGATTGAGTTTCTGCCTTGATTTTCCCAAAATGATGGAATTGTAAGCCTAAATAAATAAATAAATAAATTCTCACCAAATTTGCTTCTTGTAAGGGTGCTTCATTTATAGTAACAGAAGTAAAACTAAAATTCCTCGTAATTCATAAACCAGTGATAAAATTTAATAATTCTAAGCTTAAATTGTTCAGAATGGGGGTGCTATCAGTAATGACTTGAGTGAAGAAATGGGCATTTCCGGCGATCATGCATGGTTTCTGTTATCAGATGCATTAAGTTTGAACACCTGATCACTTGAATTTGTATATTTGGGTTTAACTAACCAATTCCTGATGTATCTTTTATATATTTAAAGGAAAAGCATAGTAGAGAATAGAAAATTTTAATTTCCTCCACTATTAAAAGATGACTTGTCACTATTTAGAGATTATCTAACAACTAAAAAACATTCTTAAGATTAAAGACAATTATTCTGTATAGTTGAATGATGTTTTATAATCATCAAACTTTGAAAATGAAAAAGTTCTGTTCCCTCTCTGTTTTTCTCTGCTTCTGTGTCAGTCTTTCAGCTATCTCTGTGGCTCTGTCTTTCTCTTCTCTTCTCTCTCTCTCTCTCTCTCTCTCTCTCTCTCTCTCTCTCTCTCACACACACACACACACACACACACACACACACACAAACCTGAAAGGTACAGGTACAAATATAAATTTTTACAAATGGCCAGTTTTCTGGAAGCTATTATAGAACTCTTGGAGTGGATATTTAATTAAAAGATGATAGCTTTGGATATCAGGTTTGTTTAGTTGCTAGATCCCTGATGAACAGTCCTATTCAAAGTCCTTGTGGAATTTCCTTTACAGAAGATTCCCCTGTCCCTGACAGTGCATGTCTGACACTTACACTGAGAATAAATTAGTACAATGTTTTTGAATTCAGAGAACTGGAGCTTACAAAGAAATACTGAACTCAAAGCTTATGAATGCCATTCCTTGATTTTAGGTGGGTATGCACATACATAAAACTTTTTGAACAAAGCCAGTACTAGAAATTTTATTTGTTATTTTTCTTTTATAAAACACCACAATAAAGACAAATTAAGTAAGAAAGGGTTTATGGTTCCACTGGATTATCAGCTATGATAGTGAAGCAGAGCTTGCACGGTCCACAGCAGCAGCTGGGAGTGCCCATCTTGCCCATTAAACATGAAGCAGAGGGCATAAACTATAAATGGCAAGAGTCTTTGAACTCTTGAAGCTTATCTCCAGTGACACACAGACTCCTAAGCCTCCCAAAACAGTATCAATAACTGGGGACCAAGCATTCAAATGCCAGGGACTCTGGAGACTATTTCTTAGTCCAAAACAGTTCCTTCATAAGTCCAACACAGTAATCTTCTGACCATCAAGCTCCTTCTTCTCTCTGCTGTATCGGGGCTTGGTCAGTTAGGACATCCACAAATCTAAAAGTAAGCTTAAAGTTTAATCCATCTACATAAGTATACATTTAAAAACACATAACTAGCTTGGGGAAGGGTTTTCAGAGGAGTCTGTAACTAAAAAATGCATCAAGCTTGTAGGACCCGGCAAGATAAAAAAACCACTGATGTTTACTCAGTGGATGTACAAACATTCAGAGAAGCTCAGTGTATTTGCTGGGAATCTGTTCCTAGAAACTGAGGTGCTGAGTTAGATCTTAATTGTGTTCATGATTTCCCTGATATTTTCACATCCAACTGATTATCCTCTTAATGTTTCCATCCAAAAAATAAAACTCCCAAAATATTCTAAACAGTCTTAGCACCATCGCCCCTCCTTTGGAAACATACCATTGTTGTTACTTTGACAACTGTAAATAGCAAACAGGATGATATTTAATTTTAAATTCGTGCCAGTTAATTTAGTGGAAATGGCTATGTTTTGAAATAGTAAAGAGCTCATACCCCATCTGGTGCATTTTCCTTTTATCTTCCATTCTCAGTGAATTTTAAAAGTCATCTTTTAAATAAATGTAAATACCTTTTCTGCTATGCTAATGTGGTCTTGTTGCGGAAATCAAAGGGGTCTTTGGGGCAAGAGGCTCTTTCCCAATTGAACTATTTAGTGTCATAGCATCATAAGGAACCAGAGCTGAAAGCAGACTCTGAGGTGACCAAGATGAATCCATGTCAGTTGGAACATAGGGAAACAAGCTGTGGACAAAACGAATAGCCCATAATCTCATCATTCACAGAGCCAGGATCTGAGTATCCACAGGAAGAAATTCAGATACCCTGTTACAAAATGGTCATCTCCTTCACTGAACTCTGTTACCCTTTATCATAATGCATGATCCCTGGTGACTTAGAGGTTTCTATTTTCCAACACAGCACAGCCACTGTTACTTATTTCTCACTCATGTGCTGCAGGCTAAGATTTCAGAGTGGTGGTAGCTGTGCATGTCCTTGCTGCCCCTCCTGGATCTGAAGGCAAACTCACTGCCTAGCCCTACTCTGAATTCAGCACTGACTCAGCATCCAAGTGCAACAGGAACCTGCTCAATGCCAGGCTAGGTCCACATTTAATGGTTATATTCATTTTCTATTCATTTTCTAATTTGCTGCTACAATAAATTTAATGAAACAGGGTGGCTCAACAAATTTATTATCTGACTATTGGTTTAAACTAGAGCTCTCAGTGCTAATATTCAAGGTGTTGACCTGTCTACATATTGTTTTTGTAGTATCGAGTGGTAAGTCTATGTTTCTGGTTTTGGTTTGCTTGGCTTTCTTTTTCAATTGGTTGGTGTTTCTCTGTATCAT
This sequence comes from Sigmodon hispidus, assembly GCA_004025045.1. Lineage (NCBI taxonomy): Eukaryota > Metazoa > Chordata > Mammalia > Rodentia > Cricetidae > Sigmodon > Sigmodon hispidus. The sequence goes on along the minus strand of PVIH01003190.1, from coordinate 11,108 downwards.
TATCATCATCATCTCCACCATCATCATTATTGGGTGATGTAAAATGGTCTTTCTATACTCTATGAATATGTGTGCTACCATACAAAAAATCTGTTTTAGCCTATGGCAAGACAGCATATATCCAGATGGGAAATGCAAACAGAGAGATAGGAAAAGAAGAGTAGAGTCTGGGAGACATGATCCAGCTGCCTAAGAAGCAAGATATGAGAGAATAGGTAATGCCACAAAGCCATATGGCAAAACATACATTAATAGGAATGTGCTGAGTTAAGTTGTAAGAGGTAGTTAATAATGAGTGTGAGCCATAAGGTCATACAGTTTGTAATTAATATTAAGCCTCTGAATGATTATTTTATAAGCAGCTGTGGGACCCTGGGGCTGGGTGGGAAAACTTCTGGCTATAATTGATCTTTACCCCTTTGTAAAGGATTTTTGTATTTCTTGGCTTGGGTGACCTCCCATATTCAAAGTCAGTTGTCACTCTAGGGTAATATACAAACCATGACATAGATAAGAGAATTTTTGGCTTAGAGGGAGACTGAGAAATGTCTGTTACTGCATTGACAAGGTGACATGTTCCAAATAAGAAAGTACATGTGGCTGGGTCTGTCACTGAGAGGACTGATGTGGTTTTATGGTTTAGTTTTGGAGTTATTCGTCCCACTGATGTCTAGATTAAGGTTTGATATTCCAGCTTTAAATTTTCTTCTCATTCTCGAAGGCCTTATTAGTTTGAAAAATATGTTGTCATCCTTGGAAGGTTAACAATGTGAATTGCTGTTGTGTACAAGTGAGGTAAGACAATGACATTTTGACAGAAAACAAGGCAATGTCAGGAAAGTATGGAATCTGCCACTGACAACTGTAAGCTGAAGGTCCAAGGAAGGGGACGTGAGGCTCTGCATTCAAGACTGGGGAAACTGCAAGTCTAGTACACCCAGCATTCCAGGGATCCTCTTTTATAAGATAGTAGATGTTTCTGTGTCTCAGAGGTCATGAGGAGGAAGGGCATGAAGACATTTGTGAGTATTTTTGGAGGCCACAGTGCGAAGAAAAGGCTATGCTGGAAACAGACAGCCTGAATGTGAATCTCAGTACTGCCCCTTATTCTCTGTTTTCCTAAAAAAGAAAAAAAATTACGAGGTCTCTCTGTGCTTTAGTTTTTTATCTGATGAAAAGAAACATGAGTCAATGTCCTCTTGGATGTATTAACTGATAAGCTTGCTAATATCAATCACATCCTATCTTTCCCCTACATTCTGAGAGCATCACTTACGGTAAGCTTGCTCTATGCTCTCACTCTCAAGTCTAATTCAGGTTCATTCAAGTTTGTAAGTGAGTGAATGTGATGAGTTTCCAAAGTTCTCACTTTTGAGATAAGATCTAAAGAAAAAATTCCATAAAATATACATGCATAAGATATGCACCTGGTATGTGTGTGTGCTATGTGAGGGGAGGTTTTATGTAACATGTTTGGTTGCTTTTATTTGGTGAGAAAAAACTCAACTGAACCTCAGTGCTGACATCAACTTATGGCTAATATCACCAGAGAAAATAAGCAGAAAGATCATGGTGCACTTAACCCAGGCATGTAAGTTCTTCTAATAATGAGGAGAAACAAAATTTTTCCAAAAGAAAAATGTAAGTGCTAGAACAAGACTGCATCTCAGTGCAAAGGGAATATTCTATGAGTTCCTTAGTTACTAGTAATGTAAGACAGATCTCCAATGAGTACTGGCACAGCTGGCCTGGAAGATATTTATGGCCCATTGAGAGTTGTAAGCAAGGGCTGTTTCTTTTTGAGAAAAAATAAGGCAGTGATTTCCTTTTAAATATTTTAGTGTGTTATTGTGACATGAATACACTATAAGGCATGCAAAAATGTTTAAGAGGTTTGGTGCACAAAATCAGCTTCAAAAGAATGACCTTGGGAATTGTAGAAGCTGGGCAAGAGTATGTTGATGATTTCCTTGTGTTTAAACAAAACTGCAGAAAGGGGTTATAATGAAGTTCCTAAAGTGGAAAACTCATAGGCCATATCTTTCAAGGAAGAAAAAAAATGTTAACTTTATAAAATGTCATTTTCTTCAATGTACATTTTACCTACTTAATTAGCAGGGTATTTCAAGACTTGTAAGGCTTATACGATTGTGTGTGTGTGTGTGTGTGTGTGTGTGTGTGTGTGAGAGAGAGAGAGAGAGAGAGAGATCAGAAATCATAGCCTCCAAGTGAAATGCTCAGCTCACTATCTTTGACTTTTCCATAAAAATAAAGGTGATAGAGAGAAGGCTTTGTGTTTAACAGATAAGTTATAAACAAGCTTTGCCACTAAAGTCTCTAAAGATTCATCCCTGTAAGGCTCAGCTTCAGTCACAGTCACCCTAATGTCTGTAAGATAAGGTGATGTGTGAGTATAGCCCCTGACACAGCTCGTTATTGCTCATTAATTAAATGACGATTTCACTCCATTATTATTTCTTACCAATTCTCTTGGTTACAAAATCTAAGAACTAGATTGGTTTCTGACTGGTAATCTAATCAGAAGACTAATGTTGCTGGATTCTTTTCCCTTCTTGTATCAAGTACATATTTTATGAGAGACACTGAGGTTTACATAGTAAACTCAATATTAAAGGGTATGAAATGAATCACTAGGCTAGTCCAACATATACAGTATAGAGCTATATAAGTATAGAAGCCTTTTCTTCAAGTTTTTGAATAGGAAAATACCCAGTATTTCTAAAGTGGGAGGTGGAAGTTATCCACCAGAACAATTTTTTTTATATATTTTCAGATAAAACCTTTATTTATTTATTTATAAAATAAGGTCCTTTTTTTTTAATGTATCACCTTACTCACCTCCTTCCTTCATCCCAACCTCTCCCAGTCAGTCTTCAGCCTCCTCTCTCCCCATCTCCTCCCCAAAATAGGCAACAATTTCCAGAGAACACTACTTGCTAGTCTTTTGAAGTGATCTCAAAGTCTCAGAATATAATTCTAACCCAGAAGAGATTTCCTCATCATGTCTACAGGACAGGGTCATGGCTCCCTATTTGGACCTATTTGAAAGTTTACTCTGCTCATGAATGGCTGTCTTTGGAGGCTCTCAGTTCACATACATATTGTAATGGAGCTCTCGCAGATGACTTCTCTGTAGTCAGAATATGACCTCTAATCTGTTGCCTACCACTCTTATTCTACCAGGCCCTCACAATCTGTCAAGATAACAATAATACTAAAAATACTCATAGAAATTACATCAATGGATATCTGCTGAGCTTCTCATATACACTAAGGCTTCACATATAAGAAGCTATTTGATTTTAATACCAACCCTACATATATATTAGAGATAAAACCTGAGACATGGAAAAGTTGAGCAATTTTTTCAAGTGCAAAAAATTTGGAGTGAACACAAAGCAAGTGGATCCAGATCCTCACACTTAACCTTACATGGTATTATCACAAAAGAACACTGCATCTCCTTCCAAAATTGAATGAGAAATTTCAACCACTCTCAGTGAAAGTGGACTAGGCCACCCATTTCAAAGGCAATTGTTATTAGAAATAATGACCCAAACAGTGCCTCCTCTGCTCCTCAAGTCCATGGATACTCTCATGAGCATCAGTGGTAGTACTCACAACAGACAGAAATGAATGTACCTTTCATGTAGGGATCTGACTGGTCATTTTATTTTTAAAATCCCAACACCATCTTTGGGAAGAGACAATCGGTCACGTCTCAATCATTTAATGACCTTTATACTGAGACATTTTGTGGTTTGAGGGTAATAAAAAACACACTACTGTGTTCTGAGTTTAAAAAAAGCAGAATGAAAATAAAATAGATATTTGCATTCACTTCTATTTAATAATAATAATAAACAACCTCAAAGTTCTCTGGATTTAAAGAACCATAACACATCTAATTAATTTGGTACTCATCAATCACCAATGGCTAATGTGAACTGAGATGTATATATTCCTAATACATATATATATATATAATATATACTGGGTTTCAAAGACATGATGTAAGAAAATATAAATATCTTATTAGTAATATTTATAGTAGCTATACCTATACTGAAGTGACAATCTTATGGTTGTTTTGGTTAACAATACTATTACTAAATTTAACTTCACTTATTCCTTTTTATATTTCCTAATATAAAAATTTATAAATATACTTAGATATCTGCTGGTGACTACTGACTAGTGACTGGGAGCATCAATAGCAGATATCACCTGGTGGTAACAAAACAAAACCTTGACAGCATTATAACAACCCTCTGATGAGCTAACATGTGAATTTCAAAGATATATCCTTTTCCAATTACAAAGGTAATGGGACTTATTATGTTTATTGCAAGTATATAATTGCTTCATCAAAATCTTGACAGTTGATATCCAAAAAGCAAAATCATTTATAATTATTTTAGAATATAAACCTTGAATAAAATTTGTTATCTTCTCTTTTTTTAAATTTTTTTATTATTTTTTTATTTTATTTTTTTATTTTGTATTTATCAAGAAAAACAGTAAATTGAATTTAATATGCTGATAAGTTAACAATAACTATAAAGAAAAAAATCATAAGCATGAATTATCAAGGGTGATAATGCAAATAATTTGCTACACATAAAATTACTTTGTGTTCAGCTTTCCCTCTGGATTTTTTTTTCTATCCCTGTTTATCCCCATTCAAGGTCCCTTCCCCTTCCTGCCACATCAGGTCATTATTTCTTCTCAACAACTCCCCATCCCCTCCCTGGGCAGGCTGCAGGCAGTCCCATGGTCCCACTTATCCAATAACACTTAGTTCAGACTCCACTCCTGGCAAATCCAGTCTTGTCCCTCCTCCCTTAAGAGTGAGTCAGGTGTTCCTATAGGTGGAGTGGGATCCGAAGGGTCAGTCCAGGGTGTTTCTGATCCCAAGCTGTTTAGTGGTTGTGGTTTGCAGCTTGGGCATGCTTGGCGTTTTTCTTGTTAGTTTACTTAGAGACCACTAATGAGTGAGTACATCCCCTGCTTATCTTTCTAAGTTTGTGATACCTCGCTCAGGAGGATATTCTCCAAATCCATCCATTTGCCTGCAAATTTTAGGATATCATTTTTTCTTACTGCTGAGTAGTATTCCATTGTGTAGATGTACCACAGTTTGTTAATCCATTCTTCAGTTGAGGGACATCTAGGTTGTTTCCAGGTTCTTGCTATTACAAATAACGCTGCTATGAGCATAGTTGAGCTAATACCTTTGGAGTGTGACTGTGCGGGCATCTTTAGGGTATACACCCAGAAGTGGTATTGCTGGGTCCTTGGGGAGATTGATTCTCAATTTTCTGAGAAACTGCCATATTGCATTCCAAAGTGGCTGAACAGGCTTACACTCCCATCTACAATGGAGGAGTGTTTCTCTTGCTCCACATCCTCTCCAACATAGGCTGTCATCTGTGCCTTTTATCTTAGCCAATCTAACAGGTGTTAGGTGGTTTCTCAAAGTTGTTTTGATTTGCATTTCTCTGATGGCTAAAGATGATAAGCACTTTTTCAGGTGCCTTTCAGCCATTCGTAATTCCTCTGCTGAGAATTCCCTTTTTAGATCTGAATCCCATTTTTTGATTGGGTTCTTCAAGGTTTTGGGCTCTAGATTCTTGAGCTTTTTATATATCTTAGAGATCAGTCCTCTATCACTTGTATGGTTGGTGAAAATCTTTTCCCATTCTGTAGGCTGTCATTTTGTCCTATTGACAGTGTCCTTGGCTTTACAGAAGCTTCTTAGCTTCAGGAGATCCCACTTATTGATTGTTCTTCTTTGTGTCTGTGCCACTGGTGTTATATTTAGGAAGTGATCGCCTATGCCAATTCATAGAAGTGTATTTCCCACTTTCGTTTCTATCAAGTTCAAAGTGGCTACATTTATATTGAGGTCTTTGATCTACTTGGATTTGAGTTTTGTGCAGGGTAACAGGCTCGGATCTGTTTGCACTTTTCTATACACTTCCATCCAGCTATGCCAACACCACTTGTTAAATATACTATCTTTTTTCCATTGAACGTTTTGGGCCTCTTTGTCAAAGATCAGGTGTTCATAGGTTTTTGGGTTAATGTCTGGATCCTCAATTCTATCCCATTGATCCACAAGTCTGTTTTTATGCCAGTGCCAGGCTGTTTTTATTACTGTAGCTCTATAGTATAACTTGAAGTCAGGGATGGTGATACCTCCTGAGGTTCTTTTGTTGAGTAAAATTGTTTTGGCAATCCTGGCTTTCCTGTTATTCCAAATGAAATTGAGTATTGTTCTTTCAAGGCCCAAGAAATATTGTGCTGGGATTTTTTTGGGCAGTGCATTGAATCTGTAGATTGCCGTTGGTAGAATTGCGATTTTTACTATGTTGATCCTACCTATCCAGGAACATGGGAGAGCTTTCCACTTTCTGATATCCTCTTCAATTTCTTTGTTCAGTGATTTAAAATTTTTGTCAATAGATCTGTTACTTCTTTGGTTATAGTTACTCCAAGATATTTAATACTATTTGCAGCTATTATAAGGGGTAATGTTTTCCTTATTTCTTTTTCAGCTCTTCTATCTTTAGTGTATAGAAGGGCTACTGATTTCTTTGAGTTAATCTTGTATCCTGATACACTGCTGAAGGTGTTTATCAGCTGTAACAGTTCCTTGGAAGAATTTTGTGGGTCACTTATGTATACAATCATATCATCTGCAAATAGAGATAGTTTCACTTCTTCTTTTCCAATTTGTATCCCCTTAATCACTTTTTATTCCCTTATTGCTTTAGCTAAAACTTCGAGAACTATATTGAGTAGATAAGGGGAGAGAGGACATCCTTGTCTAGTTCCTGATTTTAGTGGGATTGCTTTGAGTTTTTCTCCGTTAAGTTTGATACTGGCTGTCGGCTTCTTGTAAATCGTCTTTATTATATTTAGGAATTCTCCCTGTATTGCTGATCTCTCCAGGGCTTTAATCATAAAGGAGTGTTGGATTTTGTCAAAGGCTTTTTCCATATCTAAGGATATGATCATGTGGTTTTGTTCCTTTAGTTTGTTTATAGGTTGGATAACATTTACAGTTTTTCGTATGTTAAACCAGCCCTGCATTTCTGGGATGAAGCCTACTTGGTCATGGTGGATGATATCTTTTATGCATTGTTGTATACAGTTTGCCAAAATTTTGTTGAGAATTTTCGCATCAATATTCATAAGGGAAATTGGCCTGTAATTCTCCTTCTTTGTTGTGTCTTTGAGTGGCTTAGGTATTAGGATAATTGTGGCCTCACAAAAGGATTTGCAATATTCCTTCAGATTCTACTGTGTGAAATACTTTGAGGAGTAACGGTAGTAATTCTTCTTTGAATGTCTGGTAGAATTTGGCACTGAAACTATCTGGACCAGGGCTTTTATTTTTAATGACAGCTTCAATTTCCTTAAGGGTTATAGGCCTGTTTAGGTAATTAATCTGATCTTCATTTAATATTGGTAGATGGTACCTGTCCAGAAAGCTGTCCAGTTCTTCTAGGTTTTCCACTTTTGTGGAATACAGATTTTCAAAATATCATCAGATAATTCTCTGGATTTCCTGGGAGTCTGTTGTTATGTCCCCCTTTTCATTTCTGATTTTGTTGATTTGAACACTCTCTCTCTGTTTTTTGATTACTTTGGCTAAGGGCTTATCTATCTTGTTAACTTTCTCAAAGAACCAACTCTTAGATTCATTGATTCTTTGAATTGTTCTTTTCGTTTCAATTATATTGATTTCAGCTCTAAGTTTGATTATTTCCTGCTGTCTACTCCTTCTAGGTGAGTTCACTTCTAATTGTTCTAAGGCTTTCAGCTGAGCTGTTAGGTCTCTAGTGTGGGATTTCTCTAGGTTTTTCATATAGGCATCTAGCGCTATGAATTTTCCTCTTTAGAATGCTTTCATTGTGTCCCACAAGTTTGGATACGTTGTAGATTCATTTTCATTAAATTCTAGGAAGACTCTGATTTCTTTCTTAATTTCTTCCTTGACCCAGAGATGGTTCAGCTGAGTGATGTTTAGTTTCCATGAGTTGGTAGTTTTTCTTTGATTTTTGATGTTGTTGAACTCTAACTTTAGGCCCTGGTGGTCTGAAATGTTACAAGGGATTATTTCCATTTTTTTGTATCTGTTGATATTTGCTTTATGACCAATTATGTGGTCAATTTTGGAGAAAGTTCCATGAGGAGCTGAAAAATATGTATATTCCTTTGCATTTGGGTGGAAGCTTCTGTAGATATCTATTACATCCATTTGCATCATAACCTCTTTTAGACTCCTTATTTCTCTGTTGAGTCTCTGTCTGGTTGATCTATCCAGGGTTGAAAGTGGGGTATTGAAGTCTCCCACTATTAGGGTGTAAGAATTGATGTGAGATTCGAGCTTTAGCAGTGTTTCTTTTACATAAGTAGGTGCCCTTATATTAGGGGCATAAATATTCAAGAATGAAATCTCCTCTTGACCAATTTTTCCTGTGATAAATAAGTAGTGACCCTAATTGGTCCCTTTCAATTGCTTTTAGCTTAAAGTCTACTTTCTTAGATATTAGGATTGCAACCCCTGCTTGTTTCTTAGGACCATTTGACTGGAATATCTTTCCCCAACCCTTTATTCTAAGCCTGTGTCTGTCCTTGCGTTTGAGGTGTATTTCTTGTAGGCAACAGAAGGATGGCTTCTGTTGTTGTATCCAACTTGTTAGTGTGTGGCGTTTATAGGAGATTTGAGTCCATTGATATTAAGGGAAATTAGTGACCATTGATTGATATTTCCTGCTATTTTTGGTGGTAACTTGTTTGTATTTCCTTTCTCTGGAGGATTCTTCTGTGGAATTATTGATTGTTTGTGATTTCGTGGGTGTATCTGTGGTGCTTAGGTTGTAGTTTTCCCTCTAATACTCTCTGTAGTGCTGGATTGGTAGATAGATATTCTTTCAGTCTGACTTTGTCCTGAAATACCTTGTTTACTCCATCTATGGTGATTGATAATTTTGCAGGGTATAGTATTCTAGTTTGGCAGCCATGCTCTTTTAGCATCTGTATAACTTCTGACCAAGCCCTTCTAGCTTTCATCATTTCTATTGTATAGTCAGGTGTTATTCTGATGGGTCTGCCTTTATGTGTGAGTTGGCCCTTTTCTTTTGCAGCACTTAAAATTTTTTCTTTGTTCTGTATGTTTTGTGGCTTGATTATAATGTGGCGTGCTGACTTTTTTGGGGGTCATATCTATTTGGTGTTCTGTAACCTTCTTGTATCTTCTTTTTTTTCTTCTGCTAAGGTGAAATTTTATTTTTTTCCTTCTTTATTTTGTATTTAACAAAAAAAAAGCATGAATTTAAAATGAGGAAAAGTTAACAATAACTATGAACAGGATAAGAATCATAAGCATGGCTTATCAAGGGCGGTAATGCGAATAAGATTGCTACACATATATTTACTATGTGTTCAGCTTTCCCTCTGAAATTTCTTTTTTTTTCCCCATCCCTGTATATCCTCATTCAAGTTCCCTTCCCCCTCCCACCATATCTTGACATTTCTCTTCTCTGCAACTCCCCATCCCTTCCCTGGGCAGGGAGCAGACAGTCCTATGGTCCAACTGACCCAATAATGCTTGGGCTTCTTGTATCTTTATAGTCATTTTCTTCTTCAGGTTAGGGAAGTTTTCTTCTATGATTTTACTGAAAACATTATCTGTGCCTTTAAGCTGGTATTCTGCTCCTTCTTCTATTCCTATTATTCTCAAATTAGGTCTTTTCATGGTATCCCACATTTCTTTAACATTTTGAGTTATGGCTTTTTTAGTTTTACCATTTTCTTTGACTGATATATCTATTTGAGCTACTGAGTCTTCCATTTCAGAGATTCTATCTTCCATCTCTTGAACTCTGTTTGTTATGCTTGTATCTGTGGTTCCAGCTTTTTTCTTCAAGTTTTCTATTTCCATCTTTGCCTCATTTTGTGCCTTTTTTATTGCTTCTATTTCAGCTGTTAGTTCCTGGCATGTTTCTTTCATAGATTTGCTCATGTCTTCCATTTTTTTTGTTTGCATTTTCTTCTATTTCTTTAAGGCTATTTTTCATATCTTCTTTGAGAGCTTCAATGATCATGAAAAAGGAATTTTTGGTGATGCTTCCTTCTATTTCCTCTTCATTGCTCAGTTCAGGTCTTGTATTTGTAGGATCACCACTTTCTTCTGGAGTTACCTTGTTGTTCTTTATATTATTATGTAAGTTTTTGCCCTGGCATGTGCCCATGGCTTTAGTGGTTCATGATTAGGTGGCTCCTGTTCAGTTGTGCCACTCGGGCTTGTGTGCCTCCTGTGACCTCTGAGGAAAAGATCTGCTCAATCACTACTTCTTTTTTTTTCTTTTTTTTAAAATGTTTTTTGTATTTATCAAAAAAAAAAAAACAGTAAAATGAGGCAATCTGGAGCAGGGGCAGGTAAACTCTGCCCCTGACCACATCCACAGCTCCTGCTGAGGGAATTGGCATGGCTCCCCGCCACAACCTCGAACTGAGCTAACCCAACTACAGGGGTCTCTGAAGGGCAGATTCAGACCCCGCCCAGAGGTGAGGAGGGGACACCAGGCCCAGCGCTTATATCCCAGCCTGGGAGGGAAAGTTGAGCTCCCATTGCTTCCGGTTCCGCTCCTGGGACCAAGTGCTGTCTGCAGAGTCCCAGTACACTCTGGAGCAGGGGGAGGTAAACTCTGCCCCTGACCACATCCACAGCTCCTGCTGAGGGAATTTGCATGGCTACCCACCACGACTTCGAACGGAGCGAACCAACAACTGCAGGGGTCTCTGAAAGACAGAATCAGACCCTGACCAGAGAGGTGACAGGAGGCACACAAACCTCAGTGCCACAGCTGACCAAGACCCATCTAATCGTGAACCACTGAAGCCATGGGCAAACGTCAGTGCAAAAAATTACATAATAATACAAAGGACAACATGGTAACTCCAGAAGAGAGTGGCGATCTTACAAATACAAGACCTGAACTGAGCAATGAAGAGGAAACAGAAGGAAGCAACACCAAAAATTCCTTTTTGATGATCATCGAAGCTCTCAAAGA